>JAJAGP010005228.1:5436-36102 GCA_025084515.1 Ancistrus triradiatus
TGCAGGCAGCAGATCACTCTCCACGGCGTCTCCAGACTCTGTCACGTCTGTCACATGTGCTCAGTGTGAACCTGCTTTCATCTGTGAAGAGCACAGGGCACCAGTGGCGAATTTGCCAATCCTGGTGTTCTCTGGCAAATGCCAAGATGAGCTGCACTACCTGAGCCACTTGTGTGGGTTGTAGAGTCCGTCTCATGCTACCACGAGTGTGAAAGCACCACCAACATTCAAAAGTGACCAAAACATCAGCCAGAACATTTCACAGAAGTTTGATTTACTTGGAGTTATATTGTGTTGTTTAAGTGTTCCCTTTATTTTTTTGAGCAGTGTACATTTAACTCTGGTGGCTGTGTTGCAATGATGCATTTTTATTTTTTATCCCTTGTTTCTCCAGAATTCTGCGTTGCAAAGACGATGCTTAGTTTGTGGTGCGTCAGCTTTCCACCACAAATAGAAACTAATTGTCAAATAGAAACCAAATCCTTATGGAGTCATTACAACTGCTGTACTACAACAGGGAATGTATCTGGCAAGGTAATGTATGGCTTATTTAAATCAATAACCTAAATAATAATAACCTTGTCGGACCAAGGATGTAGAGTATATGCGAACAAATATTATTCTAATGTACACTGTTGCGCATACCTGTATGATGTATTAAATATAACTGAATAAACCTCAGAAATGGCCTTAAATAGCAGTTAGAAGAAAAATGAAAATGTCACAGGGTTACCAAAAAAAAAAAAAAAGATCACAACATGTGTTATCCATCGGCTTTAAATTAAGCAAACAAATTAAATTCAATGCAATTTCTTACTTACCATTAGCTGTTGAGTATCTGAAAGATGATGAGTTGAGGATTGTGTTTCTGGGAACCTCCAGCGTCATACGACCTCGCCAAAGTATCTGGATGCGACTGATCGAGCCATTTTGACAAAAACTGCCAATGTTTACAGGTCCTGCTCGAGGGTACATTAGGACGGTGTAAGTGTGCTTGTCAGGGCACTGTCCTGATGACTTAATCTGTCTCATTCCTGGAGTTGGGAAGTCTATCTGGAATGCCTTGTTTGATGCAACTTTCATATCCCAGATAAAGGTTCTATTGAAATCTGGGAAGAAGGACCAGTCTGGATTTATTGTATCATAGCTGCACCCCTTCGAACAATCTGAAAGGAACAAAACAATCATTTTAATGGAAATAAGTATATGCTATTAAGAAAGTGTTTTTGGGCCTTTTGATAGCAGGGCCCAAAAAAAGAATTGATAAAATTACTTTATTCAAACAGAAACAACTGTTTGTACATATTATACACACAATGGTGCTTGAAAGTTTGTGGACTCTTCAGAATTTTCTATATTTCTGCATAAATTTGACCTAAAACATCATCAGATTTTCAGTCAAAACATTATTGGAGACCATATTGTACTTGATATTTTATTTATTGAGGAAAATTATCCAATATTACAAACCTGAGAGTGGCAAAAGTATGTGAATCTCTAGGATTAGTAGTTAATTTGAAAAGTGAAATTAGAAACAGGTCTTTTCAGTTAATGGCATGACAATCAGACTTGACTGTCAGCAACACCCTGTTGTATTTAAAGAACAGGGATCTACCAAAACCTGATCTTCAACACTTTGTGGACTTGTATTATGGTACGAATAAAAGGAGATTTCAGAGGACATCAGAGAAAGTGTTGATGCTCATCAGGCTGGAAAAGGTTACAAAATCATCTCTAAAGAATTTGTACTCCACCAATCCACAGTCACACCAATTTCACCCTCATCCCATCTTTGAAACATGGTGGTGGTAGTAACATGGTTTGGGCCCATTGTTCTGCATCTGGAGCAGGACAGGAAATATTGAACAATGAATTATTCAAGCAATTTCTAAAGGAAAATGTCAAGACACCAGTGTGGGTCAGGACACGCACACAAGTCATTCTACCAAAGAGTGACTAACGAAGAATAAAGTCCAACAGAAATGTTATGGAAGCAGTTCCTGTGAGGAAACCCACCTGTATCCCTTTGTACAGAGGACTGAGCTAAAAATCTTCCAAGCCAATGTGCAGATTACTTAATATCTAATACCATAGGTATTCTATGTCTAGCCCATTTAGGGATGCTAAAGCACCCCTAGATTGATTCCCAGCATCCATAAAAATAGGAGTAAAAAGTAATTTGTTTTAAAGGTATTTATATATTTATTTTTAACGGACGTTTACAACAGTAGATGGTATAGTTTTGTTTTAAAAAATTTAAATAAAAATGTCGGGAGGTGGGGGGGCCAGTCTCACTGGGTGTTCTAAATCTCTGCTCCTAGAATCGCCCCTCTCTAATACGATGTAAACATTATGTAAATGTTAGTTATACTGTATTGTTTAGGGAATACCAACAAGAAAAAAAAACTAGATAAACAAGTTCAAACAAGATGCAAGGCAAACAATACTCAAACCATGTGTGCTGGAGAGAGATTCCATGAAATTGCACAACAGAATGGTATGCCTACACACTTCATTAGTGTGGATCCAGCACAGTGCTCTATACACAACAAATTCAAGTTATGCTGTTTGGAATTGTCTGGATTTTTTTCCAGGGTCCAGAATCCATGCATATACAGAGGGCTGACTGTACTGTAAATCTTTGCTGCATCTAATGCTAATACGAAAGGGTGACATGAGAGGCCATTAATAATATAGTTCATCCTAAACATTTCCAAGATAGATAGCTAGTGCTTGCAGTCTAGTACATGTAATTGCTAGAAGTCAGGTCAGATTTATTTTTATAGCACTTTTTAGAATGGAGCATTGTCTCAAAGCTCTTACATAGAGTCACATGGCAGAAGTGATGAGCGCTGGGAAATGTAGTGAGGAAAAGTCGTGGTTGCGCAATACGTTATTCAATAAATATGAGATAAGCTTTATGTTATGACATTGCCCAACTATAACGGTGGTTGCGGCCATCTTTTAATCACGTTACGATCATGTACTTTATGCACTACAATACTCCCTAGCATTCGGCATTGCGTGATGCAAGGAGTTGCATGGCGGGAGTGATGAGTGTTGGGAAATGTAGTGAGGAAAATCCGTGGTTGTAGTCGTGTTTCAAATGTGTTTAATGTCTACAGGCTGCGCAATGATAAATACAGGACACCTGTATATAAAAACAGCCATCATGCGACAACTGCTAACGTTCTGCCACTTACCAAGATCCCTAATGATCTCAACACTGAAGACGTCCTGAGGCTTGGTGCAGTTGAAAATCACCTTAGTCGTCTCAGCCTGAACCAATTTCAGTTTTAAATCACAAGTCTGAGAGGCCCCCTCACCCATGCACACAGCACAGTCAGAGTCATCCACTTTCCTGCTTAGGATCACAATCGTGTTGGGGTCAGGTGTTACTGACCTGGCATGACCCTCTGGGGAAAAACAAAAAAAGATTTTCAATTACGATGACAGCATAAAGAATATATTTAAACATAAACCTTTCAAGGACTAGAAGTTAGTGGAATTGATTATCTAATCAATCAGTCCCTACCAATTTTCTAACACCTACAGTGAGGCAAAAAAAGTATTTAGTCAGCCACTGATTGTGGCAGGTTCCTCCTACTTAAATGATGAAGAGAGGTTCTGTATTTTTCATCATAGTACCTTCAAATATGAAGAGACAAAATGAGAAAAAAAAAAACAGGAAAACACAATTGTAGAGTTTTCAAAGAATTTTAATTGTAAATTATTGGTGAAAATAAGTTTGGTCAATAACAAAAGTTCAACTCTGTGTCTTTGTCGTGCGTACCTTTCGTTGGGCAATGACAGGGTCAAACATTTCCTGTAGAATTACCAGGTTTCCACACACTGTAGCATGGTATTTTGCCCATTCCTCCTGCAGATCTCCTCTAGAGCATGATGTTTGGGAAATAAATACAAAAAAAAAAGCTGGGCAACATTGTACGGCAACGCCTCCCAGCACTGTTCTATGGGGGGACGGTGGGGCGTTTAAGACTGGCTAGGGGGCCACTCCGGACCTTGAAATGCTTTTTACAGAGCCACTCCTTCCTTTCCGGAGCAGTGTGTTTGGATCATTGTCATGCTGGAAGCCCCAGCCACCTTCCCTCTTCAATGCTTCTCACTGATGGGAGGAGGTTTTGGCTAAAGTCTCACGATCTGGCCCCGTTCATTCTTCCCTACCACGGATCAGTCGTCCTGTCCCCTTGCTTAAGCAGGGGGAGCACGCCTGGCACTGCATGGGGGAAAAAAAAAAGGAAAAAAAAAAAAAAAAAAAAAAAAAACAAAAAAAAAAAAAAAAAAAAACTTTTTTCCCCCCCCCCCCCCCCCCCCCCCTTTTTTTCGCCCCACCCCCTTTTATCTGAAGTCCCTCTCTTCGTAGTTTGTTCATTATGGTAGCCTTTGGTTCTTTGGTCCCAGCCATCCTGCAGGTCCATTCATCATGTCCCTCCGTGTCTTTCTGGGATTTTGGCTCATCGTCGCATGATCAGATTTTGACCCACAGGATGAGATCTTGCGTGGGGCCCCAGATCGAGGGAGATTATCAATGGTCTTGTATATCTTCCATTTTCTTACCATTGCTCCCACAGTTGATTTATTCACACCAACCTGCTTGCCTATTGTAGATTCACTCTTCAAAGACTGGTGCAGATCTACAATTTTCGTCCTGGTGTCCTTCGACAGCTCTTTGGTCTTGGCCATGGTTGAGTTTGGAGTCTGACTGTTTGAGGCTGTGGACAGGTGTCTTTTATACAGATAACGAGGTCAAACAGATGCCATTAATACAGGTAACGAGTGGAGGACAGAAGAGCTTCTTAAAGAAGTTGTTACAGGTCTGTGAGAGCCAGAAATCTTGCTTGTTTGTGGGTGACCAAATACTTATTTTCCACCATGACTTACAATTAAATTCTTTAAAAACACATTGTGATTTACATTGTGATTTCCTGGGTTTTTTTCTCCTCATTTTGTCGCTCATAGTTGAAGTGTACATATAATGAAAATTACAGACCTCTCTCATCTCTCTAAGTAGGAGAACTTGCACAATCAGTGGCTGACTAAATACTTTTTTGCCCCACTGTATATGGCCAACAGTTTGTGGACATCCAAAAATTACATCCAGAATCATGGGTATTGGCATTTAGTTTGTCACTCATTTCTGCTACAACATCCTCCACTTTCTTTTTTTAATTTTTTTAAATAGTGCTTTCCACTGGTCAGGCACAAACATTGGACAATACTGCCTGGTTCACTGTTGACATTCCAATTAATCTCAAAGGTCTTGGCAAATCAGACAACTTCTCTATGAAAGTTTGCAAACCATTCTCTTTATGGACCTTGTTTTAATTGGGGCTGACTTGATGGGAAAGTGGAGACTCATGCAAGTGTCATTGTGAGAGTCACTGAGGTGTTTAGTACAACCCATTCTACTGCAACTGATTTGTCTATTGGGATTCCATATCTGTATGCTTCAAATTATGAGCCTGACAGCAGTGAGTGTGGATGAAATAACAGATCATTAATTAGAGTCTACAATTATTTAGACCATACAGTGTATTGATAGTATTTTTAGTTTCAATGCTTCAGAAGTTACTAAAAACATTTCACATCCTTGCACTATCAAATAACATAACTGAAGTAACCTTTAACACATTTAACCCATTCCCTCCAGATAATGAATGGCACTTACTCTGCTGTATAAATTTTGGTGTCACTGTGAATAGGTTTACATCCATGGCCTGTTGCTGGGGGACTAATACGGTCACTGTAGCCTGGTTAGGCAGCTCAACACGTGATACTGGGCCACTCTTGCAGAAAGACTGTGCTTGGACAAGGCCAAGAGCTGACACAGAGTAACTGTAGCCATCTGTGCAGTCCTTCTCTTCAGTCACCGTTTTCAGTCCATCTTCAGGAAAGCTCATATCTACAGTAGTTTCTGCAGGAGCTTTTTCAGTTTAAACTCAATGTTCTGTTGAATTCCCCCCCCCCCTGACAGGAGAGAGCTGGTGCATTGCCTCTGCAGGACTGCAATCAGTTTTTTTGTGCATTCTATGAAAAAAACAGACCAAAGGCAACAGATCAGCATACATTGAAACAAACATGAGCTACGTGGTGTTGTCACTTAAACAACAGATAGCAGTGTTTTACAGAATACATTCATTCACGTTAATATCGTAATCCTACACACTGACAACCACTGATCATGTAATTCATAGTGTTTTGTTTTTAGTCAACTGCTCACCGATTTGGCCTCTGAATCAAGACAGAGAATGCAATTCTGAGTTTCTGAGCACGTTAAATGCATGTCACATTTTTGTCTGGGCCCGATTTCCAGGCGGAAGTGCAGGCTCATCAGCTTCCAGTTCATCTTTGAGTTCACAAACAACGACAACTGCCCAGGGGAAGAGTAGTGGTACAACGTCACATTGGTACCTCATCAGGCTGGACAGTAATCTGCAGATTTCCTGAAAAACAAACGTGAAACAATGTGATTTTAAATATCTGGTATTGTCAGGATGAAAATTTAATAATACAGTGAAACCACGCATCTAACTCCGGTTACCAAATCCCTGTTTATATTAGAGTGTGAACATCTTCATACCCTACTTCGCTATCTAAACCACTACCCACAACAACAATTCATTCAGGAAAAACGAAGTACAGATGGTGTTGTCCGAGTGGTTTATTACATCCTTCACTTTCATTCAATTTTATTGGGATATAGAGGTGCCGTTTTTTTATTTTATCTTATAGCATTTAGTGCCGTAAAAAACTATACAGACAGTAGAGAGCATGTGTGACTGCTGCAACAGTCAAAGCCCATCCCAATCCACAGGTAACAGGCAGGCAGAGGACCTGGTTTTTGAATAGAGAGACACCACGTATGGATTTTTTCCTATTAGGAAATAGTGTTAAAAAAATAAAAAATAAAAAATTGTATATGCACCAAGGCACATTCAGATAAACGCATTTCAATAAATAGTTGAATCAAGTGATTGCCAAAACACTCTCTGAATCCAGCAAACTAATCATAACAATAATATCTTGTCACCTTCAGAAGCAAATGCTTTTAAGACTACTAGGAAGCCCAGGTTTCCCAGAATTTCATTACCATGCCTCAAGGAAACATTTAGAAGGGTCTACTCATTCATGCATAATTCAATGAATTCATAACTCATTCATGAATAGCACGCGTTTGTCCATTAAACTCAAACCCCTACCCGTAAACAGCACAACCGGTCTTGAAGCTTTTTCATGTCTGGGCGTCTCCTTCATGTTCATGCATTCGCTGATTATGATGAAAAATGAATAACTGCACAAATGGCTTTTAACATTGGTTTGATCACGTTAGGAAACCTAAGTTTTCGCTGGAAGTCACAGAGTGGATTCGGTGCATCATGAACAGAAGAAAATATCCCAGCATTTATTTAACAGTCTTTAAAAAAAAAAAAAAATAGTTTTAACCGCCGGGAGGGACATCTTTCAATTACTGAATAATTGGTTGACCACTCAGGAGTAAGAATCCTCATAACCATCTGTGATCAGTAAATTGAGAACTAGCAACCCTTGTAGTGAGACTTGATCAAGCTGCAGTTTTTAGTTTTACCGAATACACTTAAATTATAATATACTGTAAGATTTACATTTTTATTAAAAAACACTTAAAGATGTGCTATTAGTAACATGACTTTTGCCTTAACCATTGCAACTAACTGCAGTTCCATAATGAGGGATAAGAAAGCGGACGATATGGCTGGGCCAATAAACGGAAGAGTTTAACGACTTGAATGTATACGAGGAGCCACAAGAGCTGACAAACTCATTAAGAGTTCTGCTCCTTTTTGACATATTTGGTAACATAATTCCTGCAGCCTTTTCAGGTGCACTTTCATGCTGTATACAGTGGTGGCTTTGAAAGTTGTGAACCCTTTAGAATTTTCTATATTTCTCCATAAATATGACCTAAAACATCATCAGATTTTCACATAATTCCTAAAAGTAGATAAGAGAACTCCAGTTAAACAAATGGACAAAAATTTATACTTGGGCATTTATTTATTGAGGAAGATGATCCCATATACCTATTAGTGTAATATTACACACCCCCCGTGCAGCATACTTGCAACTAACCGGTTCCTTGGAACTGTTGATCATTCCTGCACACCGGCCTGGAGGAATTTTGCCCATTCCTCCATAAGAACGATCTCAACTCTGGGATGTTGGTGGGTTTCCTCACATTACTCTCACTTCAGGTCCTTCCACAGCATTTCGATTGGATTAAGCCTCAGAACGTTGACTGTCATTCCAAAACATTAACTTTATACTTTTTCTTAACCAATAAAGCGATAAGTTTTCTTATGCTGGATGCAGTGTTTTCCTTTCCCAAACATAACGCTTTCTTTTAAACCAAAAGTTCTATTTCGGTCCTCATCCAGCCACAAAACATTCTTCCAGTAGCCTTCTGGCTTGTCCCACGTGATCTTTGCAAACTGCAGATGAGGCAGGCAATGTTCTTTTTGGAGAGCAGTGGTTTCTCTTGCAACCCTGCCCATGCACACCATTGTTTGTTCAGTGTTCTTCTGATGGTGGACTCATGAGTTACCCTGGGGTCCTTTGTGACCTCACCAACTTATTACACGCCTTGCTCGTGGAGTGATCTTTGTTTGGTTGGTCCACTCTGGGGAGGGTGACATGGCCTTGATTTCCTCCATTTGTACACAATCTGTCCGAGTGTGGATTGGTGGCTTCCCAAACTCTTTTAGAGATGGTTTTGTAACCTTCTCCAGCATCAACAACTCTTTCTGAGGTCCTCAGAAATCTCCTTTGTTCGTGCCATGATACACTTCCACAAACGTGTTGTGAAGAGCACTGTTCTTTTAATAAAACAGGGTGGCCACTCACACCTGATTGTCATCCCATTGATAAAAAACACCAGACTCTTATTTATTGAGGAAAATTATCCAATATTACATATTAGAGAGTGGCAAAAGTATGTGAACCTCTAGGACTAGCAGTTAATTTGAAGGTGAAAATAAGTGACCAAGTATAATATTTTTGCCTCATTTGTTTAACTGGGTTCTCTTAATCTACTTTTAGGACTTGTATGAAAATCTGACAATGTTTTAGGTCATATTTATGCAGAAATACAAGCAATTCTCACAAACTTATCAGCACCACTGTATTAACCATTCCAACATCCCAACGGTGTTTGTTTTATTTCAGATCTGATGACTGGGAAGACCTCTGAAAAGCAATAAACTTTTTGTTCTGTTCATGAACCCAGTTTGACTTTTGCTTTTTAACATGGTGCAAGTAGCTATTAAAAGATGGGAAAATTGTGGGGAAAAATGAAGGGATGTGCATGGTCAGCAACAGTACTCAAATAGGATGGCATTCAAGCTATGAATGATTCATATGAACAATCCCAAAGTGTTTCAACAAAACTCTGCCCACACTGTCACATCACCTCCATCAGCCTGGACCGTTGACACCAAAGCAGGCTGGGTCCCTGGATTTACACTGTTGGCCTCAAATTCTAATCCTACCATCAGTACGCCCCAACAGTAATTAAGATTCACCAAATGAGACTACATTTTTCCACTCTTCACCTGTCTAGATGTGTTGAGCCTGTGCCCACTGCAGCCTCAGCTTTCTGGTCTTGTCTGACAGAATTGGATCCTGACACGGAATTCCGCTGTTGTAGCCCCTCTGCCTCAAGGTTAACATGTTGTGCATTCTGAGATTCTTTTCTGCTCACCACAATTGTACAGGGTGACTGTCTTAGTTACTGTAGTTACTGCTTCCTGTCAATTCAACCTAATCTGGATATTCTCTGACGTTCTCTGCATCCACAGAACTGCTGCTCACAGGATTTTTTAAGCAAAGTTACCGGGTAGTCTGAAGAAAAACAAATCCCTCATCAAGAAATATTTAACAAAACCACATGGCACAATTATTGGCACCGCTGTATTTAATACTTTGTATTACGTTCCTCTGTCAATAACAAAGCACAGTCTTCTCCTAGAACATCTTATAAGGTTGGAGAATACAGAGCAGGGAATTTGAGACCATTCCTTTTCACAGATCATCTTTAGGTTACTGCAGAGTTTTCCTATGGGGTTTAGATCAGAAGACTGAGACGGCCATGATTTTGAGTTTCATTATGGTGTTTGGTAAACCATTTTATTGTTGAGCTAAACATATAATTTGGATCACTCATGTCAGAAGATCCAGTGATGATTGAATTCTTGGAAGTGCCAGACAGATTTTGGTTTAAAATGTCATGGTATTTCATGGAGCCCTTGATGCCATGTATGCTAACGACTTTCCCAGTCCCTTGGGAGAAAAATAGCCCTACAACATTAAGTACCCACCACCATACTTAAGAATGGGCATCTGGTTCTTTTCAGTGCAGCCCTATTACACATGGTTAGCGCTCATGTCCAGAGATCACTGGTTCAATCCCATCCCCAGACTCTGCCTGTAAGGAGTTTACATGTTTTTCATGCGTCTGTGTGGGTTTCCTCTGCTTTACTCCCACATTCCGAATTGTGCAATAGGTTCAGCTGTCACTAAATTACCCCAGTGTGCGTGTTTGACGTGTGCAGCTTATCTCATGGATCCAGCCATTAACATTAATCACCATCAGAAACTGCTTGTGAGGGACTGTTTACAACCTTCGTGAGAGACTGATGCCGAATACTGAATTAATAAATATTGTGTTTGGATAATATGTGTACAGCTTGAAATATTCAAGATATTACTGACTAAGGGGCTTACATCATATATGGTTTGAGCATTCCATTTCTTTTCAGAAGAGTTCACACACAAGTCTAGACATGATCGATTTAGAAAGCACAAATAAATGATGGCACAAATGATGACCTTCAGCAGGCTACAGAAATGCCTGTAAATCCTTAAACCCTAGCTAATGGATAAAGATATGACTGCCACCAAAGGTTTGGATTATTGTCAGCCCATACATCCCTCAGCCAATACATTATTAATGAAGCGAAGCCCTTTCTGACTAGGATGAATTCAGTTGAAATGGGCACTTTTTGCCAAACCCTAATTGATTAAGAAAGTCCTGCAGCTATTTTATTATTAACTCAAATTCAAGTTATGTTTAAAATGTGTGGTGTGTGCTTACAGTTCAAACTTTCATAGCACAGTCTGAACAATAGAAGTTAAGCACAACAGAAATTACATTAACATATGAATAAAATGAACGCAGGTTTTTCATATATGTTGTGTGCAAAGTGTACCTGTCAGAGACAAAGAGATCAGAAGGTATGAGGTAAACAGAGCTTTTATATGTAGACTCCTTCATATGAAGCCTCAACATAAATGCTTGGCATGTCTCTGTTTAAGTGTACATGTGTGTTGGTCTGTGGGTTTGCACAGGTGGGAGTTCACATGACATACAGACTTGCACTTTTAGTCTTTCTAAATATTTCAAGTCTTAAATAATAAGGACCCAAAAGAGTTAAAGCTGGCCCATTGTAGTCAAGATGAATAGCTCACTGTATCCACAAAGCTTGGTCCTGAGCTCTGGTTACCATCAGTCAGGAGTGCTTGCTCTGCCTGTTCCAAGTACTCTGGTTTTCTCCAACCCTCAAAAGCAAAACATTACGTAGATTGACTTCTCAAAATTGCCTACATGTGTATTTAAGAGTATTTCAGTAATGTCCAGAGATGTTTCCAGAAGAGGCTCTAGATGACTGCCCGCACCACCAGGGGTCCACAGGGGCCATGTCCACTCAAGAACAAAGCCCGTCCCCTCAATTTTGTATATATTCTTTACAAAAATTTTTACTTGCATGCACAATTGCATAAGTAAATATTTGTTTGAAGCAGTTGTCATCAAATGCATTCCAAACAAGAGCACTTCTTGCACTACAGCAATGGATTACTGCTGGTCAATATCGTATGTCAGTCAAATTGACTTTTGCTGCAATATTAAGCGGCTTATCAATTAAACTTAACAGAAGCTATGATGATAGTGGCTGTGCAACCATGCTTAGATTAAACATTTGAAAATGACTACATAAAGACGATAAAGGAACCAAAATTGTATTTCTCCCACTTCACCAAGTGAGGTGAAGTCAACTGAGATTACCCAGCTAACAAAGTCTGTACCAGTTTCACGTTTTACAAATACAAAAAATAGCTGATTCAGGTGATGAACAAAAGGGATTTATTCAGCCTTTTCTGTATATAATGGAATGGAAAAAACTACTAATGACAAAGGTAAAAGTTTGTTTATGGCTGATTGTCAGAGATAGCTAGTTGGGATTATGAGGATTTTGCTTAGTTAACTTAATGGTGTTGTAGGAAATATCTATTTAGTTCAAGTGCACATATATTGTGTGACGTTTCTCTTGATAATTGCTTTTTTAGCCTCTGATTTTGCTACTGTGCTTGGCGCAGTTGTTTGTTGGTTTGAGAAGGCTGAAGCAACTACTTATGCTACCTATTACTGACTGCATTATAGCCCCACCTTCCAGCATCAATCAACTGTCCACTTGAACTTTGGACAAAAGCAAAATATGTTTTATCATTGCCCTCTGAAAATTGATGTGATTCTGAACTAGCTCCAGCACCGCTCCAGATTTACCATAGGCTACTGATGATGAATGAATTTAATTACTTAGCAAAAATGGCTCATCAAAGGAAGTATTTGCTTATATCAGTGGATGGAGATGCTCAGTGGTTAAGACTCTGGACTGGTTGTGGGTTCAAATCCTAACTGTGCTAAGCTTCCACTGCTGAGCCACCAAACAAAACACTTAAACCTCAACTACCCAGTCCAATGGTACATCTCTACACATGCATGTCTGGCTAATGCTGTAAATGATTAAAGACTCATTTTATAGACTCTGAAACAAACACTTCATAATGCCCACCTTAGGAAAATAACATGGATCAAGTCACTTTACAGGACAGTAACATTACAATACAATACAACAACATCAACACAAAATTATATGCAGCAATTGCCTACAAAGTCAGCTGGCTACAAAAGATTTTCTTCAGTTTCGAAGGGAACTGTATAACATTGTATGTACCCACATTCATAATGTCTTCATGCAAAATTATAAGAAGCAATTGTCTACACAGCTGGGCTGAGATAAAGTTTCCTGGTTCAACTAGACACACCCTAAATGTTTTCTTAGTATGGCTAAATTGGTGGAATTAGAAAGTTCCCATAGCTCAGAATTCTATCTTATTTAATCCACCTGATGCATCCAAAATAAGCAAGGAGCTAAAACAGACTGGAGCTGGCATTGCAAGAAGGAAAACAGACCTACTGTAGGGTTTTGGGCCTACAAAGCAAATTGTGTGTCTGTGTATATACCCATGTAAAACGATGTACTGGTACACTGCTCCAAACACATAAAATATTAGGTTGTGGTGCTTCAAATGAGGTATTGCTTTTCTGATTTACTGTTACATAAGGAACAGTTAAGGGGAATAAATAACTACACTATCCAAGCAGGCACTAGACAACACAGCCATACCTGGTTAAACATTGTTTGACTCACCTGAAGTTTGAACAATCAAGGCCAGGACCACTGCCAAGAGCAGCAACTCCATTTTAATGAATCCACCAGACTGCAGCGCAATTATATTGTTTCACGCGTTATTTAACAAGTCCTTGTTGTTGCATGTTGATGAGAAGCACGTTATCACAGACTAATTTTTGCTAGCAGTTCAAACTAAGCTGCAGATCACTTCCGTGCTAGGCTCGTGTGTAATGCTCTGGGCGTGTCACACAGCTACCTGTTCAAACCTGACATGGTTGGACGAGCTGAAGCTGTTCTAACGTGTGAACGTGCAGGCAATACAAGCACATCAAGAATGTGCTGCGGAGAAACTCCTGCCAAATAACTGTCATTTTCACCCACCTACAACGTTTCCATGTAACGAACCAAAATAAGGGTTACTAAACATTGGCAGTATACACTACATCTACGAAAAACATAGCACTGTACTACAAATCCCATAATTCACAAGCATATTATTATTGCTAGTTATTAGCCAATACTACTACTACTACTACTACTACTACTACTACTACTACTACTAATAATAATAATAATAACAATAATATTAATAATAATATAAAATCTTATTAATAATAATATTTACATAGCACTACAAATCCCATAATTCACCAGCATATTATTATTATTATTATTATTGTTGTTGTTGTTGTTGTTGTTGTTGCAATAATAATAACAATAATGATATGAATATATAATAATAACAATAATAACAATAATAATAATAATAATAATAACAACAATAATAATAATAATAATGACAACAATGATAATAATAACATTATTATCATTGTTGTCATTATTATTATTGTTATTATTATTATTATTATAATTAACAACAACAATAATAGTAATAATAATAATGATTATAATAATAATTATTAGCATCATTATTATTATTATATCAATTATACATTTGTCAGTTTATATTCTGCTTATTATTTATGTAAGTCTCAGGTGTCACTGCTATACAATTATAGACTATAGTCCATCTGTTCTCTACAAACTTTGTTAGTCCTCTTTACTCTGTTCTCCAATGGTCAGGACCCCCACAGGACCACAACGGATGAGGTACTATGTGGCTATTGGATCATTCTCAGCACTGCAGTGACACTGACGTGGTGGTGGTGGTGGTGCTGTGTCGCACTCATACGAGTGGATCCTGTAGGAAGCATCCTGTGAGCACTGATGAAGGATTAGTGGAATTCGAGGAAACTGTGGACCAACAGATCAGCACAGTCTGATCCAATCGTACCAGCTCAACACAAACTATCATACCACCACCACGTCAGTGTCACTGGAGTGCTGAGAATGATCCACCTCCCAAATAACACCGATATATATTTATTGAACCTGGGATCTCTGGAGCTATGAGGTGACAGCGCTAACCACTCACATTACTGTGCCACCCTTATACAAACAGGATTCTGTTAAACATATTTCCCCATAAACATTGCAAAGTTCACTACAAAGCACGCACTGTTGACAAAATAGTACCACCTTAAGTTACATGAGTTTTCTTAAACCTAAAGTGAAACTGGTTTTTCCGGTTTGTTGTAGGGATGCCATGTTTTGATCTGTTCTTAACCATGAGCGTAATGTAACTTTTTGCATTTGAACTCTTCTAAACTGTGTGAGACCTTGTACTGACATAACGACTCTCTATTAATTCAAATTTCAGAACTCATGATTTAAGTCCACAATGAACTTTTTTTTTTTACATCAAAACACTTTGATCTAATCATTTTGATGGTTGATTTTTAAATACAGTGTACAGTATGTTTGCCATAGGTTTTCCCCACATCAGACCCCCCACATATGTAACCCTACATTTCTGGTTGTAGTGCTCCTATACAGGGACAGCAAGAACAACAACAAGGGTTTGTGCAGGCATAAGCAGGGGCCTGCATGGGACAACAATCCTTTCCCCGTCTATCTCCTTCTCCTGATATCCAAACCTGGCCAGACTGTGAGAGGACAGCACTAACTACTGCAAACAGCTTATTACCACAGAGTAACAGTTGAATTGCTTCATTTTGAAAATATTAATTCGTGAGTGCAAAAAAATTATTACACTGCCATGTTAATTGGTCTTTTACGGTTCTATTGATAATTGTTAAACCACAAATAAAATCTATTAAAATCACTGAAAGTTTTAGGTGTACACTGCAACTAAAATTTAAAAATTCCAAATAAATACCAAAACAACTGTTGTTTTTTATGTTTAATATTCTAATCAATTCTGATTACAAGTCTTAATGTCTTTTCCTTGAACTCCATAATATACAAAGATGAGCCCGTTTAGTGTTACTTACTGCACACAAAAACCCTGTGTGTCTTACTTCTTAAAGTTGGTGGCACACTGGAATGTCGTCTGTACCCCAGACTGCCCCAAAGCCACAACCAAGCATGCGTGATTTCCTACCCCTTGTTTGAATACTCGACTGAGGGTACGGGTGTTGGAACATAGAGCTCCATTGTCCCCTAGAATAGACAGCATCCGGCATGAGGTCGTTGCGGCGGACGGTACGCGGGAATATTTGGAAGGGGATTGGGAGAAAAGGCCAAGAAACCAGGATTAGCAGAAGAAGGGTGACAAAAGGTTGCGCCAATATACTATAAAGAGAACTGCGGTCTCCATGATGGGGAATAAGGGACCAACTAAGGAAGACGCGGGGTTTACTAGCAAAAAAGCAAAAGGGGGGGGGAGGGGGGGGGGGCTATAGGGGGGGGGGGATCGGGGGTGCACTGGGGGGGAGGGGGCGAGGAGGGGGGGGAAGAGGAAGAGAGAGCGGGTGGGAAGGGAGGGGGGTAAAAAAGTTGCTTTGTCCAACAAAGCCACATACCCAATGCATGTAAAACAAGCTACCCAACAGTTACTACCGGCTGCACCACAGTACTCTCCACCCCCCGACCAGGGGGGTATTTCAGAGAGCAGGTTAGTGAAAAACTCGTTAGTAAGCTGACTCAGAGTTTTACGGATTACTCTAGGTTTTCGGTTTTCACAAAGCAAGTTTCAGCGTAACTGGAGTCAGTTACTCCGGCAACATACTCCGTGTAGCTAACCTGCTCGCTAGCAGGTTTGCTTTAACTAAACCTCATGAGTTTTTTATCACATCGAAGCACCAAACACTACAGAGAAATCTCTGTCTGGAGAGGCTGATCAGACCCCGCTGTAATGTTTCCTCGTTCCCTGATGATTATCTGTGAGCGCCTTAGCGTTTCTCAGCACCAGTCCATCATTTCTATTAACAATCTGCTCCGCTATCAATCCCTCATATGACCCTCCGTGGACAAAACATAGTGATGCTGAGCATATTTCTAAAGCAACCGTTTGTCGGGCTGTCAGAAATGTGACTCTTGCAATTAAAAATTAAACGGTTACTATAAAACCGTTGTGGGTGTTCCCAAGTCACAGAGCCACAAGCCCCGATGCAAAGAGAATCCCACGGAATTTCAGGTATCAGTCTAAGCAACAAGAAAATTTATTTAGTATGAAGCTTTGAGACTTGAATCAGTTATTATGATTTTAATATTAATATGATTTAAGGTTTCCAAGTGTGATTGGCTGCATAGATGGCACTCTTTGCTAAATGAAGGAGATCACGTGAATAGGAAGTTTTCCCCACACATTAATGTGCAGGTAGGCCTAAATAATATCATTTTTGCATTACAAATGAAATACAAATCACAATACAGCCACTGCAGTTAATTACTGTTCTGCAGTGTGAAGATCATATGTGATACAGCCCACATCATCAGTAACATGGAAGCAAAGTGGTCTGTGCATGACTTGTAAAGTTTGTACAGTGAGTGCTAGATTTGCCCTTGGTGAATACATACAGTACATATAACCATATCCTCTCATAATCAACATTTAGTTCTGTTTGCCACTGGTAATTTAAACTGTATCCTTGTATTATCTATCATAGGAGAGTTTGATGATTACAGACAGAAGGTTCCCCTGCCAGCCATATTTGCTGACCCCTTCCGCTGATCCTGAGCCTGGCCAACAGCAATATTATAACTTGGCTCACTGCAGGACATGAGCCAGGGTAGAGACGAGCATTGGGGATCTCAATGACTGGTGATCAGACAATGTCCCACTCATCCAGTGACCAATCCTGAAATAAATCCTGACCACATCGCTGATGCACGAGATGGAAGAGCAGTGACACACCAGCTAACACACACACACACACACACACACACACACACACTCTCTCTCTCTCTCTCTCTCTCTCTCTCTCTCTTTACAGACAGAGTCAAAAGTAAATGGAAAGCCCAGCCTACTACTTTTTAAACTAAATTCGACACAAGATTGTTTCGGCCATTCCATTCTGTATCCACATGAGGGAAACACAGCCTCATAAGAAACAACTGCCGGGGGGTATTTCAGAAGGCTGGTTTAACAATCCCTGAGTTCAAATCTGAACTCCGGGTTGACCAATCCTGAACTGTCCAACTCAGAGTTTTCGGTTTCAGAACGGGAGATAACGTTTAGTTCCGTCAACTCCGAGTTGCTTTAACCATGAGTAAAACTCGTGCACGAGGAGATACAAAGCCCTCATCAATGAAACACAGATAACACGGATCAGCACTGCAACGGGAGAGAAAACCGGGCTCAATCCTCGCACTTCAACCCAGTGGAGTTCGACATAGGTGCGTATATATAATTTGAGCATACATTTAGGAAAAAATAATAATACAGTAGCAAAATAACGTGAGCTGGCGTGGCCAAAAAAAAATGCTGCTCGAGTCAATGGCGTGAGTAATAACTGAAAAAAAGTTTTATTCCGAGTGTTCCACTTATTTTATTTTACGTGTGTACGTATGTTAATATTTATGCAGGTGCAACCCAAAAAGCACAAAATCTAGCTACTTATCAGGAACTGAAGATGAAACACAATATATAGTTCAAACAGGTAAGGTAGATTATCATTACATGCAATCGTGATGATGTTTAGCTACCCTACATAATTAAATAATACTCAGTGGTTATGTCATATATGTAAGTAGCTAGTGAAATTCCCTAAGAGAGAAAAAAGTAAATTGTTCAGCCATTCCAACACTGACAGTATTTAATATTATTTATTTGAAAGCAGCACCTACATGCCTTTATACATACAAGTCTCCCAATTTGTTCAATGTTGGATGTGTTCAAATTTGACCTCTATTATAGCCAATAGAAAAAGGGTGAGGGCCAAAAAACAGGTGGGGGTCCCACCACCTCCTCTCACAGAGGCTGAAGAGATGGAACTCATTCAAAACAATGGGTGACCTGTTGCTGAAGGCATCCCTGGAGGGAAGCTTATCTGACCCAGCCACCCCCCTGGACCCAGTGGCCTACATAAGAGGGTAATCATTCAAATTAAGGATATATAAACTTATGGACATCATGACTCTGCCACTGTGGGATCAGTGATGCCACCCATCCATTTAGACACGACTTGGGCACAGATTTTCTTTTAGCAGTACAATTCTTTGTAATTGAGTGCTGTTATTGCCTTACCAGATTCTTCATATTTCATGGTGGCTCAAAGTTTACATATTTGAAAAACTGTGATGCACACTGTTGTAGAAACAAAAGTCCAGTTAGGTACAATTGTCTTGTTCAAATTAGTAGAAAATTAGTTGAAGTTATAATTTTTTAACTGTCTAGTCTTCTCAATTTTCTACCAGTTACTGTTGGTGTAATCTGGTGGACCCATAACAGAGCTCCATGCAGGTGTAAATACTTTCAATACTCACAGAATGTTGTTCATTTGTATTGCAGGAAGGTAATGAGGAAGCCTTGTCAGCTGCCACAGAGGGAGGGGAGATACAGAGAGGCCTACTGAGGTTTACACCTTGAAAAATAACATCTAACAGTTGATCATACAGAGTGCTGCTGGAAATTACAAATCTAGAAGAAGGTCCATCCACCTGCACAGAACAATGTATCTCAGTAAGATGTGATTCAGAATTGGCCCATGACTTAGACCTGGCACTGTGATATTCAATGTCATTTTGTTTGTGCTCCTGTATCTCCCCGTAAAAGGTGTTATTTTTTAGAAAACAAATTGAAAAATCTAATTTAGAATGGATCAACATAAGTCTGCAGATATAAAAGACCCCCCCAATAATGGAAATACAAAAACTGCTGGAAAACATCAGTTAAAGGTGGATGAGGTGCCCACAGGTGGAAGATTTAGATTTTTTACTTGTTTGAAGAACAAGATATTAACCTCTGTACTGCATTTGTACTTGCAGGAAATAAAGAAGACCCCCCACTTTTTTATGTTTTTATTTGACACTGGGGAGGTGATAGGCAAATCAAAAATGATGGTAGCAGATTGTGTCTCTCACTGCTCTTTACCATCTCGTGCATCAGCGAATGTGGTCAGGATTTATTTCAGGATTGGTCACTGGATGAGTGGGACATTGTCTGATCACCAGTCCATTGAGATCCCCATATGCTCGTCTCTACCCTGGCTCATCCTGCAGTGAGCAAGTTATAATATTGCTGTTGGCCAGTCTCAGGATCAGCGGAAGGGGTCAGCAAATATGGCTGGCAGGGGAACCTTCTTGTCTGTAATCATCAAACCTCTCCTATGATAGATAATACAAGGATACAGTTTAAATTATCAGTGGCAAACAGAAACTAAATATTGATTATGAGAGGATATGGTTATATGTACTGTATGTATTCACCAGGGGCAAATCTAGCACTCACTGTACACTCATGAAACTTTTACAAGGTCATGCAAAGACCCAGGTCCACTTTGCTTCCATGTTACTGATGATTGTGGCTGTAATCACATATGATCTTCACACTGCCAGAACAGTAATTAACTCTTCACACTGCAGAACAGTACTTAACTGCAGTGGCTGTATTGTGATTTGTATTTCATTTGTAATGCAAAATTGCTATTATTTAGGCCTAACTGCACATTAATGTTGTGGGGAAAACTTTCTATTCACTTAATCTCCTTCATTGAGCAAAGAGTTGCCATCTATGCAGCCACTCACACTTGGAAACCTTAAAATCATAGTTAAACTGATTCAAATCTCAAAGCTTCATATAAATAAAATTTTTTTATTGATTAGACTGATACATGAAATTCTGTGGAATTCTTCTTTGATCAGGCTTAGGCTCACCACAAAGGTTTATAGTAACTGTTTTTAATGCAAGAGTCACATTTCTGACAGCCCGACAAACAGTTGCTTTAGAATTTATGCTGAGCAGCACTGATTTTGTATCGAAAACTCCTTCTTGGCAAAACCTGGAGCGCAACACAAAGAATTTTGCCTCCGAACTCAGGGCGTGTCCACGGGAGGGTCATATGAGGGATTGAGAGGTGGAGAAGATTGTTAATAGAAATGATGGGGACTGTGGCGAGAAACGCTAAGGCTCACACAGATAATCATCAGGGAGCGAGGAAACCATACAGAGGACTGAAATCTTATCAAGCCGATGCCAAACCTGAACAGCAGTGGGAAAGTGGCAGGGTTGCTTGTATTCATTACATTAACTGGGGGAGGGCGGAATCACATTACAGAGAGCCAAAGGAAAAAAGTTTTTCTTAAGATCGTCTTTTCTATGACCGAGGAGAAATAGATAAGTTCTTAATTTTGTATTAACAAAGGCTTACCCATTTCTGAATTATTTCTCCTAAACCCCCCTTAGGAGAAAAAAGGAGAAACACCTAAACATTTATTTGTAAGACATTCTAGAGACAAATGAGAAAAGCCTAAGATCTCATTCTACACTGATAGACTGCTGAATGATTTCTTAGATGTTTCTCATTTATGTCTTATATGAACCTTTAAAGAGAATAAGCTTCTATTCAGACATAAGAGAGATCCAAGTAAGAAACATAAGACACCACTGAGATCTTAAGATAAACTGGGTGAAATCTTATTTATTTCTTATCCGTGTCTACTTGAAAGCTGTATTACTAATACCTGGAGAAACTGTATCTGTAAGACATACAGATGCAGTTGGTTCATAGTTTTTATTGCATAAAAAGAATTAGTGCAACTGAATTGTAAACATTTTAACAGCAGTTATACACCAGTGTAAACATAACAAATGCATACACACATAAAAAGCAATGTTACATAATGTAGGAAACAATATTTACCAACGTAGTAAATAGTACTAACTAAATGAAGTACACATAGTAAATAGAAAAACTGCAGAACACTAAGAGAACAGTTCTTAGTGGAACCCACCGAATTTTCAGTGCATAATTAAATGGCTGAGATGATTTAAATGGTCAGTCACAGGGGTTTGGTAAATAATGCTGAATTCTATAGAATGTTAGAGTCAAAATTGTGGTGTTGATAGGAACTAGACGCCCACCTCTAAAAGCTCCCTCACAGAAAGTAAAGTCTAAAATGTTTTGTAATCATTTTATTCTGCTCATGGAGGAGGAATATTTAAATAATTTAATTAAACTTTTTTTTTTTCCTTTAGATTAAATTTTTCCCTTAAATAAACATTAGATATTAAAAACTCAGATGACACGTGTCGGATCACTGGTGATATTTGGATAAAATGGTTTTATTTGTAGTCACTGCTGATATAGCTATTTTATTTATTATCCAAAACCATCAATGAACCAACACGTGTCTGAGTTTTTAAATACGTAATGTTGATGATGGTAAAACAGTGGAGAATTTGAAATAACTTCTCACTGGGGACTATTGTGCCTTATAACTCCCTGCATGTTCCCCTCTGTCATTAAAATACAGTTTAAGCCAAAACTTTAACACCAAACTAAATCCATACATACACTGATTTTTAGAAAAGCAAAAAAATCTGCTTGGTCTCGCTCCATGTCCGTACAGTAAATCAGTCATTAACACTCGGTGTATGTTCTTTTTGACTGATATTCCTGTATTAGTTATGTTGGTAGACACAATACTTTGATTTGTAAGACAGAAAAATCCTCAGTGACAGTTACCCATGCTCTCAGGGCTCAAACATTCACATTGATACCATAGCAGGCATTTCATCCTATGAATCACATGGGATTAGTCCATCCAGCATTACATGGCTTGATCATACTCTGCTTCAAATGGTTCGGGCTCCACTAAAGGCAACGGTTCTGCAGCAGACAGGTTGGTTGTGTTTATGTCACCTGTATTTTTGAAAGTATACAGCACATTATCCACCATCCGACGATCCTCATAATCCAGGCTGCCCAAACGTGGTTTAGAAGGCATAAAGGTATCCACTGGGTCCAGGAAAGGACGATAAATGTCCTTCTCAGGTCCTCGCCCACTATCTGGAACATCACCAGCCTCCTTAACTGTTGTGCTTTTCTGATTGCCATTAAAATGGCCAGGCCTTTTCTCTGTGTTCCCATCCTGTTGCAACAGATGGGTGTAGACCATGGTATCGTCGATGATCCTCGTACACTCTGGAATCATTAATCCACACGGACGAAAGCGTTTTTGGGAAGGTGACATCACCAGGCAGAGAAGCGCGGTACCTTTGGGAATGCTGATGGAGGACCTTGGTGCCCATTTGATTCTTCTTCTTCTTTTTCCTAAGATCAGAGAAGTCAGATATTCAGAATCGTGATGATGCAGATATACCACAGCAGCGCGATGTTTATATATATGAGACCTTGTTTACAATGGTAACACACATGAATTTACTGCAATACCCAGTCTATACATTTAGGGTTGGGCCTTAATTGCTAACCAAATCATGTTAAATCATAGGAATATTAAAAACATTGGTAAATATTATTGCTTTGTGAACTCACTTTCCCTACCACACAAACTGCAATAAGTGCGATGATCAGGGTCTGCCAACATGGCCTTCCAACCACACCCAAAATAATGCCCAGAACTTTCCCTACAGGTCAAACATACGGAATAATTATGAATACTTGTGAATTCATAAAGGCACAGAAACAGTTTTGGACATTTACCTGGATTCTTTCTGCAAGGAGACCTTGCTTAAAAACAGCAAAAATGGTCCTTCTCAGGTTCACAGTTGGACATGTTTAAGTAGAAAAGTCCTTGGAATATTGTGTTTTTGGAACCAAAAAAATCATCTTCCCTAAAGCCCAACTCCCTCCTCTGAGTCCAGACTCTTGAATGGCAATGTTGGCGTGTGGCTTTTTATCGCACTGGGGCCAGCTGACATTGAGGAAGTTTAACTCAGCACTGTGTTCATCTGGAACATTAATGATCCATGATACTGGTAGTAGAGTCTGATTTCATCCCTCAGGCCAGTTGGGTGTGTATGGGGTTGTCAGGGGGGGGGGGGTGGCAATCATTCATCAACCTCCGTGGAAAACGCACGGGAGGGAAGAGGTCCACACCAGGGGCAACGAGTGGTAGGGTGGAATCCTGAGGATGTACAGGTGGTTGAAATGAGTGGAGGAGGGCCGGTTAAATCCAATGGTTTTCTCTTTCTTGTTATTCTTTCTGGGGAGGTACAAAACAAGAAAGACACTGAGTATGATGCAAGCATATAAATGCCACTATCAGGACAGCATAAAATCACTATCACATCACTCACTATCCCGGGGGAGGAAGAAAAAAAAAAAAGGCGGGGGGAGAATAGGCACCAGGTAATGACCGGCTGCCAGGAAGCTCCAGTTCATAGTTCAATCTACGTAATTGTCAAAAACTTTGATCTCTGGGCCAAAAAGGAGGCGGTAATGGTATAAACGGCACTAGGACTCAAAAATCTGGCTTAGAAGGGGGCGCTATGGAAGAGGAGCCTGAGTCCCCGGCCCCCCCCCCCCGGAGTGGAGAGACGGTGTAAATCATGTTTTCTGGGAGGTACAAAACAGAAAGACACTGAGTATGATACAGCATAATCACTATCACCATGGTAATGACCAGCCAGGAAGCTCCAGTTCTACCTTTGATCTCTGGGCCAAAGGAGGCGGTAATGTAAGGGCCACTCTCTTGGCTTAGACGCTTAGTCCCATCTGCCATGGCAGTAACAGTGATGTTGGAGGAGATCTGAAAACTCTGAATTATGCCTTGGCTGGCAAAGGAGCAGAAGCGGCCAATGTTAGAGCCATTGGTTTCAGAGACCAAAACAGACATGGGGCACTCACTCTCCTGCCCTGGCACAGACTGGTGCAGGTTTCCCTGAGAAGAGCTCAGCTTCACAGCGCTCTGCTCAGGAACTCTCAATTCCCAAACTACTTGTTGAAGAGGTGTGGGTAGACAAGAGTCTAAAGAAGGGATGGTGAGGAGAGTTGTAGCCTCTGGACATGGAAAAATCTGGCACTCTGAAAGAAATCAAGGTACAG
The DNA here is from genome assembly GCA_025084515.1 of Ancistrus triradiatus. Lineage (NCBI taxonomy): Eukaryota > Metazoa > Chordata > Actinopteri > Siluriformes > Loricariidae > Ancistrus > Ancistrus triradiatus. The sequence goes on from JAJAGP010005228.1 coordinate 30,275, forward strand.
TGAGTGTGCTGGGTGGAAGTGACATGTTATTTGAATTGCATGCTGTAACCTTGTTTTCTGTGGTTTAGGAGTTAGTGTTGGTTGTTGTTTGACTTTTCTATATGTAAATCCTATTTCGTTCAGATGATTTCCCATTTTCTATCCCAACACTCTGTTGTCTTACTTGGTTAACTCAAAACGTTTTGTTTTTATAACCTTCCCATTTATGCTTGCACCAAATTTTATATATAACTGATATCTTTCGCCACACTCCGTGCTGGATTTCCTTCTAGACTCTAATTTAATAATTCTTTCCATTGTTTCAGTTGACAGCTTCCTTGTTGGGGCAATTTTCTTTCTATTAGCCAAGTCCAACAAATTGTAAAGGTCTGTAAGCAAACTAATTAGCATTTTATAGAGTTGTGCCAGTATTTGTTTTAGTATGTAAATTACAAGGGGTTCTATATTTTTCATCAACACCTAAGTGATTCCATTATGGTTCCTCTATTTGATTTGGAAAAAAATATGCTATTAATTTTAGTCATTTGCTTGAGGTATGCTTAACAAAGCCAGATTGTTCAGCAGTTAAACTAAGCCTTTTTAATATGATATCTGTGATTTGTTTATTTCCTATCAAGTAAAAAAATCTGTGAACATACTCAAAGTGTGGTGGTTCCATAATTTTTGCCAGGGGTATTACTATAAATGATCTGGGTTCCCAAGTAAAGCAAGCATACCCATGTTTTTATTTCTGAACCACAATCAAAGCTAACTGGAATCACACTGATTGTTAGAGACATTAGTAGCAGGAAAGCAAGTGGTTAACACGTAGCCTCAGTTCCAGAGATCTCCAACTTGATCCTGACCTTGGATCTCTGCCCCCCCCTTTCATGAACAGCCATTGATGCTGATGTAACGTTAACTAACATTGGTAGCAGCATGTTGAAACACTGTATTGAAAACTAGTTACCAATGGTCTTGGTAGCTGTGAGAAGGAGCTCATCACTAAAACAGTCAAGAAAGGACAGTTTGGCTTTGGAGCCCGATGGCACTATGATCTTTTCCTGCACCACGGAGTCCATACGCAGCTCACAAGAAGAGTTAGGATCCTTCTTCTCTATTTTTAGACTCAGCCCTTGATTATTCCGTAGATCCACCGTGCACATTTCTGAACAGGAGACAAGCAGGATTTAATGCACCATGCAAGTCAAAAATGATGAGAATGTATGTATGCTCAAATGAAACTCTACAAATCAGCATTGTAACCACTCATGTATACACAGCATATTCAATATCATTACTTGCATCAGATACAGGTACAGGTATTCCCCAATTTACAATGAGGATGCGTTCCAACAAATCCATCATCGGAATTGATCAAAAATCGAGGAGTTTAATATATAATATTAAACTAGCATAGCATTCCTTACACATGCTTAATATTGTACATGACTGCAACCTTTCCTCACTACATTTGCCAGCGCTCCTCACTCCCACTACGTGACTACCTACATCACGCACTGCACTGCTCCAAATCGAGCACAGTAGAGTATTAAGTGTGCAGCATACCTTAAACATGCTTAAAACACTTACATTAAACTACAGTTGGGCAAAATCATTAACATAAAGCTTATTTTAATAAAAAGTATTCAATATCTCGTGATTATAATTGAATAATGTATTGAAAGTGGAAAAACAAAATGATCATTGTGTGAATTTTCTTTATTACATTTCCCAGTGCTCATCACTGCCACCACGCTCATGACTCCCTACGTCACTCAGTGCCAACGTCCTCATCAGTGTGAGAGAGTACTGTGTATTGTATATGTTGCTTGCCCGGGAAAATTTCTGTATACACTTTCTGTATTAACAGTGGTGTGAAAAAGTGTTTGCCCCCTTACTAGTGTCCTTTTTTGTTTGCATGTTTGTCACACTTAAGTGTTTCGGAACAACACACGTTTTTCACAAAATTCAGCCATTAAATGAAAGTGTTTATTATTAAGGGAGAGGAAAAATCCAAACTTACATGGCCCTGTGTGAAAAAAATCACACAAAATCACACAACCCTTTTTTAAAACATAGTTCAATTATGGTTTATCACACCTGAGTTCACCATCTCTAGCCACACCCAGGCCTGATTATTGCCACACTTGTTCTCAATCAGGACATCACTTAAATACGACCTGCCTGACAAAGTGAAGTACACTAAAAAATTCTTAAAAGCTACAAATAATGCAGAGATCCAAAGAAATTCAGGAACAATGGAGAAAGAAAGTAATTGAGATCTAGCAGTATGGAAAGGGTTATAAAGCCATTTGTAAAGCTTTGAGACTGCAGCAAACCAAAGTGGGAGCCATTATCCACAAATGTCAACCTTCCAAAGAGTGGCCGGCCAACCAAAATTACCCCAAGAGCGCAGCGACAACTCATCCAAGAGGTTACAAAAGACCCCACAACAACATCCAAAGAACAGCAGGCCTCACTTGCCTCAGTTAAGGTCAGTCTTCACGCCTCTGTAATAGTTTTTTTTTTCCACAGGCCATCAGACTGCTAAATTCTGAACACTAATGCTTTACATGCTGCTGCTGTATGATCATCAGGTCCATACAGAATAACACACCCAGTATATTTATTTAAATCCAGTAATCTCTGTAGATATCTATAAATATGGACATAATTTTGAACTCTGCAGGTCATTTTCAATGCACTTTAATATTTTTCCACTGTGTATATTTAAGATTCCATAGTCCTTTATATTCTTTAGTTTAATTCTTGTTTTTTTTCCCCATGCTGCTATTCATTTCATACATTGTAAGTCAATTGAACGTCAATATTTAAAAATGCTTTCTCTTCGTAAATTATGTGCAAGCTACTTGCAACAAAATTACGTTCCGTGTATTCGGAATGACAAAAACGTTTGTCTATCCATCTTGATGATCCCCAAGACTTCTGGGAAAACATTCTGTGGACTGACAACACAAAAGTTGAACTATTTGGAAGGTGTGTGTCTCATTACATCTGGTGTAATATTAACACGGAATTTCAGAAAAAGAACATTATAGCAACAGTAAAATATGGTGGTGGTAGTGTGATGGTCTGGGGCTGTTTTGCTGCTTCAGGATCTGGAAGACTTGCTGTGATAAATGGAACTATGAATTCTGCTGTCTACCAAAAAAATCCTGAAGGAGAATGTCCGGCCATCTGTTTGTAACCTCAAGCTAAAACAAACTGCAGCAGGACAATGATCCAAAACACACCAGCAAGTCCACCTCTGAATGGCTGAAGAAAAGCTAAATGAAGACTTTGGAGTGGCCTCGTCAAAGTCCTGACCTGAGTCCTATTGAGATGCTGTGGCATGACCTTAAAAAAGCCGTTCATGCTCGAAAACCCTCCAATATGGATGAATTACAACAATTCTGCAAAGATGAGTGGCCAAAATTCCTCCACAACGCTGTAAAAAACTCATTGCAAGTTATCACAAACGCTTGATTGCAGTTGTTGCTGCTAAGGGTGGCCCAACCAGTTATTAGGTTTAAGGGGCAATCATTTTTTCACAGGGCCATGTAGGTTTGGCTTTACAACTACATAGGAAGCCCAGATTTCCCTAGAATTTCATTACAATGCCTCAAGGAAACATTTACAAAGGGTCTACTCAATTCATGAATCTTGGGATTCATTGAATAGCACTCCGTTTGTCCATTAAACTCAAACTCCTACCAGTAAACAGCACAACCTGTAAAATGTCCTTTCAAGTCCCTGACACAGTATAGCCGGGTGCATCATGCACAGAAAAAAATATCCCAGCGTTTATTGAACATTAGTATTGAATTTTAGTTTAAACCGCCTGCAGGGACTGTTACAGTTCGACCAGCTAGGGGGATACTGGTCGAGGAAAAACTCGAGGAGGAGGACCCAAGCGCAGGAGAATATAAATATGCAAATATATATATATAAATAAACGTATATACTGAGGTATATGGATACGAGTCTTACAGTAAAGCCAGCAAGTAGAAGTGCGCACTCGTGGCGGTGACCGTGGCCGGGATTCGAACAGAGAGTCACGGGTTAGGAAGGCGAGTGAGTTACCACTACACCACTTGGCCACGAGAAGAAAAAGGGGGGAGACAAACTATAACCGTGAGGGCAGACAGAAGTGCCATCTTGAGCGAGCTCAAACTAAAGTAATGGACGCCGCAATAGGCTAACAAGGATAAGTTCCAAGAGTAAAAGATCTAACAAAACAAATGGCCGAGGCGCGAATAATAAGGTCAAATAAATAACAAGAAAAGGAACAAGAGAGAGATTGCTACTCAGCGAGAGTTGAGGGCACACTGCGCAGGCGCAGCACGGAGGTCTCCGGAGAGACCCGAGAGAAGCCGAAGCGTCCGACAAAGGCGCATGCGCACACACCGGACTTCGGCAGACAGAGCGGGGCTCCGAGGCGGCTTCCTCGCGCTGCAATAAGTGCACGCGTAAGGAACCCAGACAAAGAACGGGAATAACGGGCTTCCCAATCGGGAGGAGGAGTACAGTGGCACGGTCAGGCCAGGAAATGCCAAGGGGGAAAAAAACGCTGAACGGCCACCGCAAGCGGCGGCGGAGGAACGCAGAAAAAAATGGAGGAATGAGAGGTCAGTAGCGGTTAGCTTTCCCTTCCTATCTACTGCCCTGTCAAATTCACCTCGAGCCTCCAGACTCTACTCGGCTGATCCTCTTTTAGAACCAGTCGTACCTTTAAGCCCTATCAAAAATCCGCTACTGAAAACTCCGTATAACCAAGCAAGAGTAGTCGCGTATAATTATAGTCGCTCGGCCGCCACGTCGACTCAGCCAGCGCCACCCTCCAGCTTTAGAAGCCTGGACCGTAATAGTATAAACCCCCCCCCACCCCCCACCCCCTAGGAGCGGCTCCTGACGTCCCCAGTCCAGAGGCCCTATCCCTCCGGAAGTCCCGGATGAGAGACCGATCCAGGCCGAGCGAGAACCCAGGAGTGTTCCTCTGGGCCATATCCCTCCCAGTTGACCAGATATTGAGTGCTACCTTGCACGTGGTGGGAGTCGAGGAGCCGGCGTACGATGTACGCCGGGAACCCCTAAACGACACGAGGGGCAGGCGGTCGGCTAGGAGGTGTGAGGGTCTGACATAGAACGAGCCGGAGCTGAGACATGTGAAACGTGGGATGAACCCTCATAGCCGGAGGCAGCTCGAGCCGGTAAGTGACCGGGTCGATCCTCCGGACAACTTTGAAGGGACCCACGAACTTGGGGCCCAATTTACCCGTAGTCCATGTAGTGTGATTGCTGTATCTCCCTCTCTTTACCTTCTTCCCCCAAGTCATAAAACTTTACAACATTTCGGAATGCGAAAAAGGCCACCATCTAGACAGGATCTTACCCCCACCGTTTGACTCCAACGGTTGACTCTTTCTGAAACCAATGGAATTGGACTCTGTTTAAACAGACATACAACCTTCGACATCTCTAATCATAAACTAAGTCCATGTGCTAATCTTAAAAAGGGGGTTTCAACGGTCCAGTCCACCAAGTTTTCTCAATTTTCCTCTGACTATTGCAAAATTAACGACTTTCTTTCGCAGCCGGCCTGGCGCCAGAAAGACACCCCTGGAGATTTACGACCAAAAGGATTTCAGCGTTTGTTCTAAAGACACATTTTCTTTAATTAAAGCATTACATTTTCATTGGGAACAGATTGTCTTCATCGAAACCTTTTAATTACATAAATGATATTTGCTTCAGAATAAGTCTAAATGCCCCTATATGTACTTCACTATTCCATACAAAGAATGGATCAGAGATATTCCTCGTACCCACAAATACATAATCGTATA
>JAJAGP010005229.1:0-36091 GCA_025084515.1 Ancistrus triradiatus
ATAAGATAAAGGCTGCGTTCAACTCCTTGCACCACCACTGTCTCCTTCCAGAAGAAAGCCAAAAGGAGGCTTGCCACAACCCCAAAACTAACAATGATGTAGATCACGGCCGTCTCATTGAGCTTTCCCGGTTGGAAGCGGTGCATTAGGGTGACAAACAGAGGACCAACGTTAGCAATCTGGGTCAAGACAGAGAGATAGGAGGGAAGGTACCAACCTTCAGGCACCTGTGGGACGATTAGGGGCAGCTCCACCCAGAGGCCACAAATGGTCACCCAGGAACCCATTCCAAACATGCAGGCTAACATGTGAGTAAGGAGAGACATACTGTACTTGTCTTCGATTTAAGGCGAATGCAGCAAAGAGTATCTAACAGATCAACAGAAACAAGAATCATAAAACAATGCACAAATCACAATATACAGTACAATTCATATAAAATGTACAGTCCCCTTAACAATTATTACACCCCTGGTAAAGATGCGTAAAAAGAGTTATAAGAAATGTACCTTTTGGTAATATTAGCTTAATCCAACCTGCATTTGAAGTAAACTTAGTCTTAGAAAAAAAGAACAATCTTTAAGAAATATTTTTTTAACAAAACCACATTGGAACAAAATGTAAACTTTATTCCCATTTATATCTAACTTTTTTAAATTGATCAGTGTGTCAAGGAACATTCACACTGTAATACATGACTTCTTAAGTGGGGTATGAGGTGACATTTTTAATAATTTAGGATACACTTATCTGACTTGCAACGGATGGTCTCACAAGCCAAGCAAGTGTGAGTTAAGGGTCTTACTCAATGAGCCAACAGTAGAGGTTTGGCAAAGGTGGAATTTGAACACTCGACGTTCTGGTCCATAATTTAGTACCTCAAAACACTAAGCCACCAGTCTCACAAATATACAATTACCAGGAGTGGGGTAACACAATGGCAAAAAAAATAATAAAAAATTCTTAGTCATACTTCAATATGAGAAAGGCAAGACATCACACAATTCAAATAAGAGAAAATTGCATTGACCTTCTTAAGTCAAGAGAATAGTTATTAAAATAGTTACTCATCTGAAAATGGCCATCTATACATTTAGGGCAATAATTAAATAGTTCCAATCAACTGGAGCTCACATTGCGATGAACCTCCCTGGACGTCAACCCATAGTTATTTTTTCCACATGCACAGTGAGGAGGATGCTAAGAGGGGCAAAAAAAATCTAAACATTACATTACATTTACAGCATTTAGCAGACGCCCTTATCCAGAGCGACTTACAATTGGTACAATCTTACAATCCAAGCAACTGTGGGTTAAGGGTCTTGCTCAAGGACCCAATAGTGGCAGGTTGGCAGAGATGGGATTTGAACCCTGGACCTTCTGGTCCATAGTCCAGTACCTTACCCACTAGGCTACCACAGTCCCAAAAATGTAATGTTGCCAAACACTTCAGAACTTGGAATGGAATCGTGTTCTGAGCTGTTTGGCAACTAACACTCCAGGTGAGCTTGACATAAAAAGAATGATGACTACACTGAGAAGAATCTGATTTTTTCTCTAAAGGCCCTGGAACCCTTGTTAGGGAGCATGGTATCATGGACTTGAAATACCAGGATATTTCAATTCAAAATCTGTCTGCCTCTATCCTGATCCAAAAGATAAGTCCAGATCAATACAAAAACTGTTGCTTGAACACAAATTCAAGCTTCTGCCATGGCCATATCAGTCCCCTGATCGAAAGCCCATAGGAAACCTGTGTGGTGAGCTAAAGAAGAGAGAAGACCTAGGAAGCTGGATGATCTGGAAATACCTACAGTAGTGTTAAAACAAATTGCAGTAAGTATAAAATAGTGAATAAAGAGCAAAATCATTATAATAACTTTGATTTCCATAAATGCAAATGCACTGGACATACTACCTTTCAATTTCAAATCAAAACATTTACAAAATCTATCTGGTTTGTGTTAATCCTTTTCAGAAAGTAAAGAAAAAGGAATAATGGGCAGTTAAAAAAATACCAGTATTTTTCTTTATAAGCTGAAAAAAAGTTTGAGATTTCACTTTACTTTGAATTACTGAACTAATATTTAGTGGCATAACCATTGTTTCTGAGAACTGCTTCACATCTGTGTCGACTAACTTGTGTCACCTCTGAACAGGTATTTCAATCCAGCATGATTGGACTGCATTCCACAGTTATTTTGCATTTTTGATGTCACCCCACAAGTTCTCTATGGGATTGAGGTCAGGGGATTGAGCTGGCCACTCCAATACCTCAATCCTGGTTGTCTGTAACCAAGATGTTGTTTGCCTACCGGTGTGTTTTGGATGATTGTCATGTTGAAACACCCATTTCGAGGGCATTTCTTCTTCGGCATAGGGCAACGTGATCTCTTCAAGTGTTTTGAGATATATTCAAACTAATCCCATAATCTCGTATGTGGATAACCTCCCATATCATGACTTTTGCACCACCATGCTTTACTGTCTTCACTTTGTACTGTGGCTTGAATTCAGTGCTCGGAGGTCACCTGACATACTGTCTGCGGCCACTAGATCCAAAGATAACAATTTTGCTTTCATCAGTTGTGTCAGTTCTCTCCTTGGCAAATTTGAACCTATTCAAGACAAGCCTTCGATTCAAAAATGGGACTTTGCGGGAAATTCTTGCTGCTAACTTGACTTCACTTAATCGTCTTGAGAGCTTCTTTCGAGAGGTGATCATTGACTGAGCATTTGCCATTTTGGCTATTCTTCGATCCATTCAAACAGTAGTTCTCTGCCTACTTCAGGGGCTTTCAGGTTTTGGTTCCCACTTCAAAGCATTTGAGACCATGTGTTTTTCCCTCTCCTATCAACATTTTAATTAAAGTATGTTCTTCATCAAAACAATGGAACGACCCATTTTCCCCAGTATTGCAGATGGAAATGCATTATAACCAACATGTGCAACATTTGCCACCCTCCTACCTAAGTAAGGGCCAAAATTGGCACCTGCAATTCCACAGAATGAAGGACTTCACCAGTCGAACTCCTCACTGCTGGTATTCTATCTTTCAGTTAATGATTCAATTACTCAGAATGAGCTTCATGCACGTCCTATTGTTGATGTTGGATTGCTATATTTTTTATTAACACAACTGTATGTTCTATAAAGAGGTATGATCTCAAAAGTCCTGCCTTGTATTTTCCAACCTTATAAAATGTTATCTTTTTTTTCCCCGCAAAGGAAGGCTGTACAGAGTATTAAATGCGCTACTGTAATTGTGGCACATGTGGTTTTGTTTAAAAGAATAACTTCCTGGTGAGACGTTTTTGTCCTCAGATTAAGTTTACTTCAATTAAAAGTTGAATTTTGTTCCATTTTTACAGTGTGAGATTAAGTGAATTCACTCCAAGGTACATTTCCTACAACCCTTTTTAATCATCTTTACCAGGGGTGCCAATAACTGTGGAGGGGACTAAACATAGTCGAGTTTACCTGAGTCAAATGTTTTGTAAATTATTAGGAAGCTCTGTAAATCATTATAGCTGGACAAGAAACTTATAAGACTGAGCAACTACATCTAAATGCATAGTTCACTCAAAATTAATTGCATAATGGGGTAAATTTATAAGAAGATCTGCGACTATATATTGATATACTTGTAACTATCTGATATTTTGCTTCAAACAGCCTGGAATGGCCCAGTTTTTGCACAGCACACAAAATAACTACAGGGATTCCCTGCATTGCTTTAAAGCAGTGCCAATTATTTTAGGGACAATGCAAGGAAGACGGTGCTTATTTTAAGAAGCCTATCAAAAAGACTGAGTTACAGTTTGTACTAAACACTGCTGAGAGTTTTGAATTTACACAACCCATGTGGGAAAATCATTTAAAAGTCAGCATGGTATAATTATGTAAACAACTGTATGGTATTAAAGGAAAGGACTCCGATCACTTGTGTTACATAGCTCATGCATGGAACAAAGGAGCAGACAAATTATAGGGAATTACATGATCTTTTTGCTAGCACTCTTCTTCTGTAATTTCTAAACAACAACAAAAGATCAAGAATAAGATGGGGTACTTACATGGCAACCTGTCCAGTTTGTTCTGACTGTGCATCTTCTTACCAAACAAGCAGACCTGTCTGTTGATGTTTAATCAAGGCAGGCAGTTGATTAAACTTTGACTGACACATTTTATGAATAATACTTTTTTTGCAACAGGCATAAGTTGAGCACAATGAGCACATTCCTACCATAATCATACATGCATTTAAAGATCCACAGTACTCTAAAGTATAAATAATACAATTATGCTATACATAAACTGATAAAATATGAAGACTATTATGTTCCATTTTCATTACGTTTTCCTGCATATTAAGATACATTCTATAGACAAACTGAAGCTACATTTAATTAGACGCACACAAAAACTATTTACTATTACTTACATACTCACTTTCAATTGGGATGCCAGTAAATACAAAAATAGCCCATCTCACCAGATTAGGTAACCTTTGTAACTTTGTACCTAGGCAAAACATTCATTCCAATCCAGGCTGTTTCATATATATAAAACACACCAGACAGCAACTGTTAACAAATAATATTGAATTACATGTTATGGTACTTTCTTTTTCCTGTACCTTTCACTTACACTGAATTATTGGACCAACCCAGCATTAAATATTCTGTCTGGGCAAAATCCACAAAGAAATCCTATTAAAATTTTAAAAAGAAAAGAAGAAAAACAAGAAATAGGATTACCTTGGTTTATTTTAGAAATGCAATAATTGAATCATTTGAGGTTTAGTCATTAGAAATGTGTTTATTTCAAAACAGTACAATCATCACAGAAATGATCAAAACATAAAAAGATTTACAGAAACAAAAGCCAGTTTAAGCTCTTTGTTTTACTCAAGATATGAGACAACACTGACTCCACCACTTGCTTATAAAGCAAACATTTGTGCAATTATAATTGAGATCATTCAAGCCTCATCATCAAGCCTAAAATATATAAGGCACTTTTTGGTACAACAGTTAATGCTATTAAAACTTTACTTGTACTTATTACAGATAATTTCTTCAGTGTAAAGACATAAAATATAACAATTAAACACAAATCATACATTAGTTCCATTTTAATACAATTACCCTCAACTTTAAAAGATTTCATTTTTTAGATTTACTTCATGACATGGTCATAAGATTAGGCTAGAAATCACAATTAAATGAGTTCACAATAATATAAGAGAACCAAAAAATACAAACAACAGTAAATGACATTGTCACAGAAGGAATAAAGCAAAGCTACAACAAATGTAGAACAAGGTCCACAGCAATTAGGAAGCCTGCAACAGTAATAACAATTACTGCCTCTTATTGTTCTTCTTAAATCACAACCATTCATCATCGGGGTCCAAGTATTTTAGATTGTGCTTAAAATATAAGCTGATTGCCTGTCTAATTTTACAAGAACAAAAGATAAACAAATTTGGTAAAAACATGCACAGTTTCTGAGGTTTTGTATATCTCGCCTCTACAATAGTGGACTCTGCAAAATTTTCATCAGCATGCCATTTCTAAAAGCGTGGTATAGCAAATGTTTATGTCACTGTCAGCTATGCTTCCTGATGTTGTGCTTAAAACAAAATCGACTGTTGAGACTTGTTTTACTATATAAACAAATAAAGGACTGGCATAATTATCCACCCATTTAAGATTGAAGTTATACTTTGGCACAGTCTTTGTGGCACAAACCAACAGGATACCATGTTAGTATGTTTTAGGCACTACTAAATCATACTAACTATGTTTCATATAGCTCTGGAAAAGACAAATCTCATAAAAGACATTAGTTCGGTGTAAAAAGCACTGAGAACTGAGAAGTTTTGTCAGTGTCTCTCTTGTGTGATACATTTGCCCAGCTGATTACTCACTCCTTGAAAGGTAGTGCAGTACCAAGTGCTACACCTGTGCCTCAATTCCATTTCACTTTTACAGTACTTATACATAATATATGAATCTTAATAGCTTTTATATAAAAAGTGCAAGCCTATTGTCTGTGGTAGCCTAGTGGTTAAGGTACTGGACTCTGGACCAGAAGGTTGAGGGTTCAAATCCCACCCCTGCCAAGCTGCCACTGTTGGGTCCTTGAGCATGACCCTTAACCCACAATTGCTTGGATTGTAAGATTGTATCAATTGTAAGTCGCCTCTGGTTAAGGGCGTCTGATAAATGCTGTAAATGTATGCAAATCCCTCCCACATTCCCACATTTCCACATTTCATTAATTTTGGACTGTGGTAGCCTAGCGGTTAAGGTACAGGACTATGGACCAGAAGGTCCAGGGTTCAAATCCCACCTCAGCCAAAGCTGCCACTGTTGGGTCCTTGAGCAAGGCCCTTAACCCACAACTGCTTGGATTGTAAGACTGTACCAATTGTAAGTCGCTCTGGATAAGGGCGTCTGCTAAATGCTGTAAATGTAAATGTTGTGATAAATAATGTAGCCTAAATTAGCCAATTGTCTGACGGGAAAACAAAAATATTTCAGTCTAAATCACCCAGTAGCCCTAGGTGGAGCAGCTACTAATCTGTGCAGTTACAACCTATCAGAAACGCCTATGTAGGACAATCTGAGAGCCTGTAAACCCATAACTGTTTAAAATGATTACATTTGGATAGGATGGTTTCTTCCTCAATAATGATTTAATTTGATATATTTGGATGTTACTTTTAATAGACACCCAAACATTTCCTACTGTGTTTCACACTGCCATCTACTGATACTGCATCACAGAGTTCACTCCTTTTGAGTGGCTCACACAAGCTCCGACCCACTGTTACCCACTGTTTATAATTACACCTCGAGCAAGTAAAATATTAACAACCAACATGACCTGATGCCGTTTGTTTTCTGAGGCAGCTATTTAGAGTGGTGTGAAGAAGTGTTTGCCCCCTTCTGGATTTCCTATTTTTATTGCATGTTTGTCACACTTTTTTTTGGAACATCAAACCAATTTAAATATTAGTCAAAGACAACACAAGTAAACACAAAATGCAGTTTTAAATGAAGGTGTTTATTATTAAGGGACAAAAAAAATCCAAACCTACATGGCCCTGTGTGAAAAAGTGATTGCCCCCCTGTTAAAACAACCTAACTATGTTTTATCACACCTGGAGTTCACTGTCTCTAGCCACACCCAGGCCTGATTATTGCCACACCTGTTCTCAATCAGGACATCACTTAAATAGGACCTGCCTGCCAAAGTGAAGTACAGCAAAAGATCCTTAAAAGCTACAGATCATGGCGAGATCCAAAGAAATTCAGGAACAATTGACAAAGAAAGTAATTGAGATCTATCAGTCTGAAAAGGGTTATAAAGCCATTTCTAAAGCTTTGGGACTCCAGCGAACCACAGTGAGAGCCATTATCCACAAATGGCGAAGACATGGAACAGTGGTGAACCTTCCCAGGAGTGGCCGGCCGACCAAAATTACCACAAGAGTGCAGCGATGACTCATATAAGAGGTCACAAAAGACCCCACAACAACATCCAAAGAACTGCAGGCCTCACATGCCTCAGTTAAGGTCAGTGTTCATGCCTCTACCATAAGAATAATATTTGATTAATATAACTAATATTTAAATTGGTTTGATGTTCCGAAACACTTAAGTGTGACAAACATGCAAAAAAACAGGAAATCAGGAAGGGGGCAAACACTTTTTCACACCACTGTACAAACAGAGGTACAATCTGTTTGTCATTTGCTTTTCAGGACCAGGTAAATGTACTGACATGTTAATTCCTGGGAAGGGGTTTAACGTGAACGCAACACAAATAGACAGACAATTCAATCCAAATTACCTAGACACTAGGTAACTACTGGGCACGTGTGTTTAAATAAATATTTCAGTAGTACAATAGCAATAAAATTTACACTTTGAGGTGAATGATTTAATAAAAGCAAATAGTGATAATAGCGTAAACTCAGCTAAGAAATGCAAACTGGCCTTATACCCTGTTCCTTCAACGTTTTTGTCAAGTCCTGCTGATGTGCTTCATTTCTGTAGGCTTACTAGTTAATTAAGTAATTGATAATTGTATTTAGGGGCTTGGGTGGCACAGTGCTATACACCTAGCCCACCACTGCGGTGACATGGACCTGAGTCCCAGCGGTGCCTTCCAGCCACATCGGGTGTCTTGTGCAGGCACAGTTGGGTGTGTCTGAGGTTCGCAGGAGAACCGGTGCCTAGCTGGCAACATAGGGCGCAAGGTAGGAACAACCCTAGATAGGGCGCCAATCCATCGTAGGGCACACACACTATCAAACTCATACAGTAGGTGCACTTTAAATACTCCAGTTACATACATTGACAATCTCACTGTCGTGAAAGCCGGAGTTTCCCTTAAAGGTTCCACAGTTCACGTGTGTATTTTTACTTTGAAGTGCTAGAATATTTTCTCACTACAGCAGTCTCATGATGAACACTTGCTAATTTGCATAAGCTAACCCTTACATGTGGAAGATCTGCATCAAAGGTGCACACTTTGCACACTGTAGATTAACAGATCATGCCTCAAAGTCAACTGTTACATCTTTGCAAAACCATAAACCAAATTGAGAGGATTATTTTCTTATTTTATCAGATTTAAAACCAATCATAGGATAGCACCTACATTTTAGCTACCAAAAATGGTAGAAGAGACATCATCAGTTTTGAAAGAGGGGACCCAAACATTTTCTGCATAACCAAACTTTGAAGATGTATGGTTTCAGTAACGACACGTGTTAATTGGGATAGTGCCAAATTCTCCATCAAACCTTACCAGAAAAAATGGAGATAAAATGTGGATGTAACATACATTTCCCCCAAAAATGTGTTTTACACATGTCCCCATTGTGTATTGTACTATCAATGCAGAGTTTATGACACTAAAGCAATGAGGTCAATATAAATATATATAGTTGTTTTATATATATATATATATATATATATATATATATATATATATATATATATATATATATGGTTGTTTTTTTTCTTTTTCCCCCAAAAAATGTCATATACACAATATTGTGCAAAAGTTTTAGACCACCATTAGATTACATATACCATTATTTTAGCAATAGTATAATGACCATATACTGGTACTCACCATTTTCAATATCCAGTTTAACAATTGTTAGACCTCACGTTAGGACCCCCGATAATGCACATAAACAAACACATCCTAAATTCGATGCTAAATGGGGAAGTCAGGAGTGTGTGAATTAGGGAGTAAATATGGTACGTCAATGAATGCTGGAAAGAAGTGGCCTTAAGAACATTCTTATTATTGTAAATAGTACATGGTAAAGTTATAGTTGGGAATCCCATTGCTAGTCCAGACATTAGTGCGCTAATGAATTGTTACTCACTCTTGCCATGTGTTTATAATTTATCATTTTAAATAATGCTTTAGTGACTAGTTGTTTAATGCCCCAGAATGACAATTCTACAACCTGTCACTCAGTTTTGTGTTTATTTCTTTCTACTTACCACTTAAAGGCACAAGTGACTGGATTAAAGTCTGATATAATATCAACTGCAGAGTTTTTGACACGTCCTGGGTACTCTTAAAGACCTGTAGACACTGACCAGAGGAAACCAATGCAAGTTCCCCAATAAAGAGCCAGCCCTGGATAAGAAAACCTCCACACCAGCGCAAATCATTTGGCGCCTGGTGAAAATAGGCTTAAACCAACCACCAACTTTAGGTAGTGAGAACCAGCCAGTGAAGATGATCCTGAGATCACCTGATGAAGAGAAATCCCTTAATAAAAACACTTCAGTAACTATCAAGGCATTCCAGGAGGAACCATTCCAGGAGGAGGCAGCAAAAATGCCCCGATCTGACTCACTATGCCCATGCTGACTGGTTTTTGGCTTGATTGATAAGTTCGTGAGAAATGTCATCCCTCTCACACCCTGAAAGCAGTGATAATCAGCTCTATTTGAGAGTCCATTCATGGATGCTTCATGTCCTTTTTCTCTTCGTCTTCTTGTGCCTTTTTACATTTTCTGACCTTTAGACATAAGGCATTTGACTCCAGCCATGGTTCCCATTATGTTTATTATAATAAAGCCACCAAGATCTAAATATGGTGCAATCAGTACCCAATAAGCCTGAACGATAAAAAAGTAAACCACCCCCATTTAAATCAACAGATGGATATTGTAAGTAATCTCTCCAGTCCTGATAATATTCTAGTCAGTAATGGATTAACTTGATTCCAAGATTTTCCAATTTCCATATCCGTTTTGTGCCATCCAATACTGAAACAGCTATGAAAACTCACACCCTGAAGAATATACTGTATGTTAGTAAAAGAAACCAGCCTAAACAAAAAAAACAGGTAATTTACTTACCACCGCCCTCCAGCATGGCTTCCCACAGAGGTGGACAGGGCTAAAAAGAATATCAGCTTAGAGTCAGGAGATAGACAGCAAAAGCTCCACCCCAAAGAAACGACAACACCATTCCATCTAACCTATTAACATTTGAAAATAGTTGTAATTTTACAAGTATATAATATATATATATGATAAAAATAGATATATATTATATAATATAATATATATTTATATATATATAAACAAACAAATGAAGATTAAAACGTTTGCATTTTATTCCATTGTATTTTGGACTAAAGCATTAACAAAATGAAAAATTGAAGGGATAACATTATGCCCACCCCCTTGTTTCTACACTCATTGTCCATTTTATCAGTTTCACTTACCATACAGAAGCGCCTTGTAGTTCTACAATTACAAACTGTAGTCCATCTGTTTCTCTACATACTTTGTTCGTCCCCATCACACTGCTCTCTAATGGCCAAAACCCCCACAGAACCACCACGTATCAAGTACTATTTGGATGGTGGTTCATTCTCAGCACTGCATTGACACTGATGTGTAGGTGGTAGTGTTAGTGTGTGTTATTCTGGTATAAATGGGTCAGGTAGTGCTGCTGGAGTTTTTACACACTGTGTTCACTCACTGTGCACTCTATTAGACACATCTTCCATATTGCTCCACCTTGTAGATGTAAAGTCAGACACAGCAGCTCATTCATTGTTGCACAGTTTGTGTTAGTCATCCTCTAATCCTTCATCAGTGCTCACAGGACGCTGCGTAAAGGATGCTGGTGGCTGGACATTTTTGGTAGGTGGACTATTCTAAGTCCAACACCTGACACTGCTGTATCTGATCCACTCATACCAGCACAACTCACCCTAACACACCTCCACCATATCAGTGTCACTACTAGCTAATTCAATCTGAGTCGCAGACGGCTGCATGCCTTATTTTTCATTCTTAATGTCATAGTTAACTGCTGTGCTGTTACTTGTATCATTCCAACTGTATTTCAGTTAATGTATATGGCAAGGTAATATATGAGTTCAGTATTTTAATACCCTTAATATTAAGGATAATAAGTGCATCGGCTCATTGACGTACTCTATATGTAATAAGACGTGTCACATACCTGTATGCCTAGCAAAATTTTATGACCACCCTTTGTTTCTACACTCACTTTCCAGTACGCCAGCCTCTGCCATACTAGCGCAATCTGTAGTTCTGTAATTACAGTTTGTAGTCCACTTGTTTCTCTACATACTTTGTTAGTCCCTTTAACTCTGTTCTCTAATACTCAGGAATCCCTCAGGACCACCACAGATCAGGTACTATTTGGGTGGTGGATCATGCTCTCCACTGCACTGACACTGATGTGGTGGTGGTGTGTTAGTGTGTGTTGAACTGGTAAGATTGGATCAGTCACAGCAATGCTGATGGAGTTGTTAAAACACTGTTCACTCACTGTCCACTTTATTAAAGATTTGCATTATTGCTAAATGTTGTAGAGGTAAAGTCAGAGACAGCGGCTCATGAGATATTGTACAATAGATTCAAGTGGGAATAAAAGATATATTATGAGCTTTATTAAACACAGAAGATCAGATATGTGCACGCTCTATATGCATTTATTCGTAATTACATAATTATATAAAACGGATGTTATGTTAGCCGAATACTCCTTAAAGATACAGTGGGGCAAAAAAAGTATTTAGTCAGCCACTGATTGTGCAAGTTCTCCTACTTAGAAAGATGAGAGAGGTTTGTAATTTTCATCATAGGTACACTTCAACTATGAGAGACAAAATGAGAAAAATAAAAATCCAGAAAATCGCATTGTAGGATTTGTAAAGAATTTAATTGTAAATCGTGGTGAAAAATAAGTATTTGGTCATCCACAAACAAGCAAGATTTCTGGCTCTCACAGACCTGTAACTTCTTCTTTAAGAAGCTCTTCTGTCCTCCACTCGTTACCTGTATTAATGGCACCTGTTTGACCTCGTTATCTGTATAAAAGACACCTGTCCACAGCCTCAAACAATCAGACTCCAAACTCAACCATGGCCAAAACCAAAGAGCTGTCCAAGGACACCAGAAGAAAATTTGTAGACCTGCACTCCAGGCTGGAAGAGTGAATCTACATAGGCAGCGTGGTGTGAATAAATCAACTGTGGGAGCATTGTAAGAAAATGTAAGACTACAAGACCATTGACAATCTCCCCTCAATTGTGGCCCACGCCAATCTCATCCCGTGGGGGTCAAAATGATCTTAAACGGTTAACAAAAATCCCAGAACTACACGGAGGACCTGAGGAGGGACCTGATGACTGACCTGCATAGAGCTGGGACCAAAGTAACAAAGCTACCATCAGTAACACACTACGCCGAGAGGGACTCAGATCCTGCAGTGCCAGGCGTGTCCCCCTGCTTAAGCCAGTACATGTCCAGGCCCATCTGAAGTTTGCCAGAGAGCATATGGATGATCCAGAAGAGGATTGGGAGAATATCATGTGGTCAGATGAAACCAAAATTGAACTTTTTGATAAAAACTCGTGTTTGGAGGAAGAAGGATGAACGTGGCCATGTATCGTGAGATTTTAAGCCAAAACCTCCTTCCATCAGTGACATCATTGAAGATGGAATGTGGCTGGGTCTTCCAGTATGACAATGATCCCAAACACACCGCTCGGGCAATGAAGGAGTGGCTCCGTAAAAAGCATTTCAAGGTCCTGGAGTGGCCTAGCCAGTCTCCAGACCTCAGCCCCATAGAAAATTTGTGGAGGGAGTAGAATGTCCATGTTGTCCCAAAACATCACTGCTTTAGAGGAGATCTGCATGGAGGAATGGGCCAAAATACCAGCTACAGTGTGTGCAAACCTGGTGAAGACTTACAGGAAACGTTTGACCTCTGTCATTGCCAACAAAGGTTATGTTACAAAGTATTGAGTTGAACTTTGGTTATTGACCAAATACTTATTTTCCACCATAATTTACAATTAAATTCTCTAAAAATCCTACAATGTGATTTCCTGGATTTTCTTTCTCATTTTGTCTCTCATAGATGAAGTGTACCTATGATGAAAATGACAGACCTCTCTCATCTTAAGTAGGAGAACTCGCACAATTTAGGTGCCATTTAGGTGTTGATAGCTTGACCGCAGTTTCAGGATGACATGCCTGCAGATGTGGTTTAAACTTTGTTGCACTTTTACCGGAGATGGTGCCCACACAGTTCAAAAAGAGTCTTGTTTTCCTTAATATCAAATGAGAAATGTGTCTTTATATCGACTCTCCTCTTTCTCTCAGGTGTTGACATTGTCGAGCTAGTACCATCTTCTCGGGGTCAGATCAAACGTCTGTGTCTTACCTCATTACTGATTGGATCGCTGCCCAACTCATCCCACCTTTCCACATATGCTCTAGTTATGATTGGATCTTTTCCTAACTTGCCAGATCTGATTGGATGTCGTCTCTGCCTAACATTTGTCTCGTTTTTATTCGTTGACAAAAGTGTCAATTCGTTTCGCCCGGGTTTTTGTCGTTTTTCATTCATTTTAATTTAGTCATGGTCTTGTTTTTATTAGGAAAAAAAGGGTCGTTGACGAAAACTGACAACGAAAATCAATCGTTAACAAAACACTGGTCCTGACCATAAAGAAACAAACAGAGGCTGATATACTAGACAGTGAGTGAAGAAACGAAGGGTGGTCATAATATTGTGATAGGACTGTGTATAGGCCAACAACAAGATACAGTGGAGTCGTCAGTTTAAGTAATACTGCTAATGGCAGACAACAATTTAATGAACTCACCTTAGTAAAACAGCCATGGCCACAAAGCACGCCAGAGGGTTTGCAATGTTTCCTAAGACGACAGAAAGATGAAAGGCCATGGTGCCGTATGGTAGGCAAGAGAAGGTCTGGACAGAGGGCAATACTCCATTAGTCAGAGCATTCGAGATCCCAAGCAGCAGGAGCAAGTAGATGTTGTGCAAATTCCAAAAGGGAACAGCAGGAGTCCTTGTCTCAACTTCCACTCGCTCCTCAGACACCGGGGTTTCTTCATTTTGTAAAGCATTCACCTCCTCTTGATTATTCGCCTTGTATTGCTCTGAGGTCTGATTTTCTTTTGTTTCTGTAGATGCAACAGCTGTGCATGTCAGAGCCAGGAAGGCCAGTGCAGAGACAACTAGCATAACAAACATGAACCAGAAGAAGTCCTGCGCAGGGAAGTTCTCTTTGAAATAATGTGGCTGTGTGCCATTTTCTGTCTCAATGCATTCTAATTTCCCAACACCCTGCCCCAATGCCACAACACATGGGAAGAGTGCACTAAGTCCCTGTCCCACAAAAAATGTCCTGATGTACTGTGGCGGGTAATGGTACATAAAGGGTAAAAAGGTCACAATAGAGGTGCAGCAGACTAGTGCTAGTACAAAAGACAGTACTAGAAAAGGCAGTGATCTTGGTGTCCCTGCAATCACAACCACTTCAGACCAGAAAGGTGCAAGAAAGGCTGAAGCAACTACTGCCAGCACCTGTATGACATGTATAAGCATACGCTCGTTCAGTCGCCCAGGTGCAAAGTGCTGGGTTAAGGTGACGATCAGAGGCCCCAAATTGCCAAAAGCAATGAGCACAGAAAGATAAGCTGGCAAGTTCCAACCTACCAAGAGAGAAGTAGAAAAAAAGTTACCAACTAATCATTTTTGGTTCCACTTTTATTTGAGTTAGAAGTCATGATGACTAAGGATTTGCTAGCTCAACAGATTCACTAGACTAATTAATGTGGCCAAGTTTATGTATGCATAATATATAACATGAATAATACACAGCCAAAGATATGGAGCTCCCTATCAGTTTATACACATTTTGGCATTATATTGATTACTTTTAACACAGTATGAACAATTACCTTCTGGCAAGACGTGTACAATCACAGGAATCTCAACCCAAAGCGAGTTTACGGATATCCATGATCCCATGCCAAACAAGGCCACCAGAATGTGTGCAACAACATGACTGAACCACATATCAGCCTTTCAGTTGTAAGCCTCTGACAAAAACAAAGAGAAGGCTTGTCAACATTATCAAATAATCATAAGGAGATAAGCAATTTAAAAAAACCACACACACTACTTTTACATACGTATAGAGTTGTTTCGACCAGGGTTTCTCAACCACTGGGTCACTGGGTTACAGATCACTTGCCTATATCTCTGGAGATCATCAAATAATTCCACATGGCCAACATTTTTGCCGTTGATCTGCTGCTGCTCAAGCTAACACACAGCAACGAGAGTTTGTTTATGTGCCGAGTTCAAGCCTGTGCTATGCTCATTTGAAAATCTGGTACATCACTAACTAAAAAAAAAACTAATTTTAGTAATGCTTGATAATATGAAATAATAAAATGGCAAATAGAAATACCCAGATAAAAGATAATGCAAGAGTAGGCAATGTATTGGTATGTGATGAGATGAGGATTTGTATGTGATAAATTAAAACTCTGACTGAAGGTGGGAATTGCTGAAATGGCTTGTACCTACTGGATATTCTGTAAACGGGGGTTATTGCATGATTTGATGTAAATTATATAACCCGTTCATAATTTTCAGATCTCAAGCTAATGGAATACATATGGGGATTTAGACTGATGTGATAGTGGTGGTGGCATAGCGGTTAAGGTGCTGGACTGGACCAAAACGTTCAGGGTTCAAATCCCATCTCTGCCAAGAGGTGTTGGGTCCTTGAGCTCCTTGTGTCCTTGGGTTCCTTAACCCACAATTGCTTGGATTGTAAATTGTAAGTCACTCCGGATAAGGGCGTCTGCTAAATGACATACATGTGAATGTGCACTGGAGCTGTCCTTCTAGCTTGTCGTGGCCCAGTAGTAAGACGTTATGTTTTTCTATTTAATATGTTGCTTGTATATGTTTCTGTGTAGTATATTAATAACGCACATAACTACAGAAAAAGGTTGACTTTTTTTTTTTATTGAAACACAAATATTTACAACAAAAAAAATTACATTTACATATACAAAAATACTGCTCAACATACATACTGTATTGTGATATTGTTTTAAGTGGTCAGATCATCAACTTACTATTGGAAAAATATTTAGCACGTTTGTTTTTAAAAAGCTAATGGGACGACTGACACAGAGAAGCAAACGCAAAGAAATATGCATGTCTTTCTGTCGCTGATCCTGGTAGGACGCTATGGAGCATAACCTGGTATTCACTGGGTGTCCTTACAAAGCAACAATCTACATATCTGTCAGGTCTTTTAAAATAACCTCCTATGTATAAAACACCTCTATACGTAGTTTATGTCATTTTGTAAGAGTACAGCTCTGCCTCTCAGATGTTTAGCTTTCAGCTTCTTCTTGTGGTGATCCTAGGCCTTCTTCACTCCCAAAGTGGATGATGACATTTTTGGTGGCGTGGTGCCTAAGCATGCTGAAGAGTTTTCACCAGGCAAAACACTCTTCAGTTTGCTGACCAAGTCTGCTAAACACATTGATTTTCGTTTGAGCCGCCTGTCTTTGCGGCCTACAACAAACCTTTGATAGTGTATCTCATAGCGAATAGCCTCTCTCTTCTTAGAGGTTGCAACCTTCCAATCTCTCAAGCAAAACATCAACATCTTGAGCGCTTTTACAAGGACCGCCATTTTTAACAACAGCTGCAGTGATTGCTTTCCTGTGCAACTGTTCTTTCTGTTGCTCTCTCACCTGCTTGGCATTCAATTTCTTCGT
Organism: Ancistrus triradiatus; assembly: GCA_025084515.1. NCBI lineage: Eukaryota > Metazoa > Chordata > Actinopteri > Siluriformes > Loricariidae > Ancistrus > Ancistrus triradiatus. Next base: position 17,164 of record JAJAGP010005229.1, read on the forward strand.
TCTGTTGATTTTCAATTTATTCTTTGAATGCAGATTTGCTTTGCTAAATGTCATATATAGCTTTTGGTCACTGTGCTTTCTGACACGGCCAGCAGGAGCCTTACGCAAAGTTTTCTTCTTAGACAAAGAGAACTCTGCTTCCCTATCAGACTCCTCTGATACATCACCCTCTGTGTTGACAACGTCTTTATCCTGTATGTTCTTGTCATAGTAGTTTATACGCTCAAAGAGATGCTTTCCCATCAGCTGGGACAAAGTGCGCTCCCATTGGTCTGCGAGTTCTACAGAGGGTCTTTGCAATATTACCACCAGGTAAGAATCCTGAAAATTTTCCTTCCTTCCCTCCACCACATCTGCATAACCTTCATCATCCTTGGTTAAGCAGCCTTCATCAAGGTTCCCTACTGGTTATTTGCAGTTTGCATGGCATAATACAAATACTCCTGAAAACTTTTCCTCTCTTCTTTGTATCTGGAGCAATATGTTGACCACCCCCTCAGCTTCAGGTTCCAGGAGAAATCGATGCTCTCGAGAACAATTTTAACTAGCTTTTCCGTATAGGCAGAGACCCCCACTTGCTCTGAACAACATGTTACTGTGCATCACTCGTCAGGAGCTGGCCAAAAAAGGGACCCAGACTTTCAGTACCAAACAGCCACCACGCAGGCTAGACCTGCACAACCTCATCACTGGCATCAGAACTGACACTATCGAGAAAAATATTCGAATCGTCATTCAGTTGCTGCAGGTCAGACACGAATAGCACAACGTCTTTGCAGTGGTGAACAAGTGCGGCGGCTGCCTCGAAATAGTTAATGAACCTTTTTAAGTGATTGACAGGCAGTCGAGAAGGGTGGTCTCTCTCAAGGCAAAAGGCAAGCCAATGCTTTCGGTAATTATTGCTGGTTTTTCTTCTTGGACACAAGATTTCACATGCCATGTGGACGTAACGGGTTACAACACTCTCATCAAAGTTCAGCAAACTCTTAAATTTGGGGTTCTTGTCCCGCCCAATCCTATCCCCTGTAGAGTTCACAATTTCTCTTTCAAATGACATTACCTGTTTCTCAATTGCATCGATAACGTTGAAAAGGAAAAGTGAGTTACACTGAAGAAAAGTCAAAGGAGATACAAGCTGGGAGTCTTCATCTAAAGTATGTTCCAAGATCTTCTCATTCAGGGATCTCATATTTAGATCTGTGTTCATCATTAGAGAGAACTGAGATTTAAGGAGATCCATAGTTTTTAGCTTAGCATGTCATTTCGACTCGCACACAAATGTGTAGTCTTTGCAAAGACATGACACAAGATGTCGAGAATGGTTAATAATGTCCTTTGTCATTCCGAGTCTCTCTTTTGTGCAAGTCTCGTCTTTCTCAGACTCACTTTGTACACGCCAAGGAAATCACGTTCCCCTTCACACAAGAGGATTTTAATTAGATTCACTGTCGATCCCCACCCACTCTTTGTTTTTCTCCCTATACCCCCAGAGACATACTCACTGGGGTCCATTTCTCTTTCCTGGTTTTTCAATTAGATGGAGCTATTGACTATGTTTTCCTTTTTTTTAATCCCTTTTGTTTACCGACATCCCGCTTAAATCCTGCTCTTCCTGTATCAGGTGCAAGACAAACGGACTGTGGAGGAACTCCTCAAACAAAATCCACTTCGCCTGTTTTCTGTTTCTCTGGTTGTTTCTGTAACTGTCAATCCGGAACCTTTTCAGCCGGCCTGAAGGAGCTTATTGGCTTTTTGGATTTCCCATCAACTTCCGAAGGTATAATCAAGTTAACGGAGCCATGACCTAGAACAACGGGTCGATTTTCTCTCTGCAATGAAGTTGGTCAACTCTAGTATAAGACCGTTAGTAACATCTGCTAACTTTGCACGGTCGGAAAAATCAGCCATCTCCAGCAGATCTGTTCTGTCAATGCCAATACTATCACAGATAGGGCCCACATAATCAAAGTTGACACTTGTCTGAAGGAAGTTTTCTCTGGCTTCTCCGGCTAAGCTCAAGGCTGTTTCTATATTCCTCTCAATCAATCCTCTAAAATCTGCAGAGTGAAACATAGGAAAGATCTTCTGAAGCCATTTTATGATGCTAATCCATGACACATATTTATCTTCTCTCAATAGTCCGACTTGAACCAATAACCGATTTGTGCAAGGCTTTTCATCCAGATCCAGTAAATCACCAGTCTGAGATCCAAGGAAGTCATCCACAAGTTTCAGGTATAAATCATCTTCTGCAAGAAGGAAAAAAAACAACAAATCATATAACCTACGCAATTCTTTTAAAACAGTGCCAATTGAAACTTTTTTCCAATGAAACCAGCACAAAGCTCTTCTCATCAATAACCTTGTATACACACAACACACAACAGCACACCACACACAACCACACCACACACGCACACAGATATGTTGTGAATTAGAATAGGCACCTCAAATGGATAATAACCTTTAAAAAATCTAGTTCGAGCCGTGATAATTCATAAAAATGCACATCTGTTTCCTTTTGGCAGTTTTCATCTTTCTTGCAAAGTTTGTGTAACTGCACTGTTTAGAATATTTGTCCTTAGTAACGAGTATCAACTATTTAACAGAAGTCACTTAAAGCACCATTTCAGCTTGTTTGTTGATGACATCACATACCTGGCTAGGTAAAATCCACAGCAAATAGTCTTTGCTATTATTGGGTTTGATTACGCTCCTGTTTTTCTGACCGTTGTACCCACAAATGCATTCATGTGCTAGCTGGCATTTGGAATACTGCCTTGGGGTGCTCCCCTTTAAGGTAGGGCTCGTTGTGTGAACAACAATTTCCATTTTTTTGCCAAACAACCGTTCAGAAAAAATACAAACAGTTCTATTTAACCGGGGACGATATTTTTTTCAATCATTTAAATCCTTCGGCTTGGTATGCATCCTGTGCGCCAAACAAACAAATTCGCAAAAGAAAAAGGCACTGTGCCTCAAGTGTGTGTCGCACTGGTTTTTAAGTGTGTGTGGTGTGTGTGTGAGGGAAAACCTGACTTTACTAGCAGAGAGAGTGGCGAATAATGGCTGAATACATTTGGTAAAGCATAATGAAGTTGTATGTGTTTAATATGGGTGGCCCCTTTGTTGAGGAAGATCATGTAACACTAACAGGGATGTACCAATGCCACTTTTTTCCTTCCGATACCGATACCTGATGACCAACTATCTGCTGATACAAAGTACCGATACCAACTCTAACCCAACTACGTGATAGGTGCCTAGAAACCTGGATATTTATAGCATTCCACTTCTTATAGATTGGTGTGCCAATATTTTGGTAAACGAAGTGTTCTGTATTCCAAATAAGATATAATAAGCTTGAAATAATAGTATTTACTGGTGGAGTTTGAAAAACTTTATACCTATGAAAAAAATCAATTTTGTCATAATGCAGTAACAAGCACAAGTGGGGAAGTTTTGTTGGTTATATTTACATTTCAGCAACCCCTCTCTATTGCTGATGTGTGTAACACTACATTTTAATCAGTCATGAACTACATTTGTCAAATAAGTCACCCGTCAATAATCTGAATTATGAAAATGTAAAAATGTAAGTAAAAATACTCACTCAGTTCAGCTTCGATACTCATGGCACTGGGGCCACTGACGTTGGGGTCTTGAAGATCCTCCATAACTGCACAAAGAAGCTTAGCAGATTGGGTTGCAGGTTTTTAAACATCCGGAGACAAATCTTCCAAATAAAGGTCAGATAAAAGTTTTAGTAATAACGGTTACATATTCATAGTAGAGTTTCAGCTGAAGGCTCAGTTCAAAGGTTGGAATGGATTATGTTCTGCCCCACAGGAGGAGGACCATGGAACTGTGGACTGTGGTAAATGAGAAAAAAAAAGGATTTCTAGTTTCCAACCAACCTAGAAGTGATCCATCGCAAACAATAATGTACAGCACTGAGGTTTAATACAGGCTCGTGCATTATTATTACTGGCTAGGCAGCACCTACAGTAAGCAACAGCACTGCATGTAATCACTGGTTGCATTCATAATGATATGGGCTTAGAAGCATTAAGGAAAAGTGATGACTCAATCAATGCAAAGTCTGCCAAAGGTCAGGTCCTTTGAACGATGTTGAGTTCTTCTGTATCGGTATTACTAATACACAGCAACTGCATAAGAGAAATGATTCATCAAAAATACAAGGGAAAAACACAATAAGAATATTTAAATTGGTTTAATAATTTGAAGAATATTGGCAGCTGTCCCCATGTTGTGGGCGAACTACTACTGTAAATCCACTGAAGTGTTTTTTAAAATAATTGTAATGTAACCTTTATTGTGTTTGGTATAATGATTTCATTCAACTGTCCTTAAAGAGGAATAATATACGTTTATTAAGTCACACTGTTCAGGAAAAGAAAACCGTTTGGCTGGCTGAGAGTCCTAAAGTGGGGTCCAACAAGACTGGTGGGCTGCATTTCTTTGCATTTAGTTTATTTCTCATTGTTATGTAGTGTTCCATATAGGTGACCTTAATTTGATATAATTTAGTTTAGCATAGCTTTTATTTTACCACCCACGCTAATGAAGACAATAACCACATATTACTGCAAACTCTTTGTCTTAATTATCCAAAAAGAATAAGACACGATTTCACTGTAATTAATATAATAATCAATTACTGTTTACATAACTGTGTCATACAGTACTTGTATTATTGACATGGATATGGAATGTTAATTATTGCTAAATCGTAATTCCATGTTCAATAATTTCCACCCATTTTGCGAGTTATACTGTCGTTAGCTATAATAAACCATATAAGCTGTAGCTATGTAAACATTTATTTGCACGTACCAGACGTTTGTTAGCTTGGTAGCTAGTAGGAAAAGTATCACGTTTTTGTCTGACTTCTGCTGGTCAGGATCGAACAACAGGATCGAACAACAGGATCTGGAGGCTAAGCCGAAAGTCACTGGGGGAAGGCAGCTTTGCACCCTGGACAGGCGGCAGCTCGCCGCTGGGTTCCGTGAACCCACACGACCTTCACGTTGCTGCCCCACGCAGGATTTAAACCTGGCGGCCGTTTCCAGCAGCTGGCTCTGGGCAGCTTAGCAGTTAACGCAGCCCAATGCATGTGCAAATGGCAAACACACCTAACTCACTACTAGCTTCTCAGAGCTCCAAATCATTTTAGTACGAGTTAATAACCATTAAAATGTGCTCACCGATCTATTAGCTCTGTATGCACTCCCAACGTCCCTTCCTCCTTGGTTTAGATGGTTTACTGTGCGAGGAGGACCCTAAAGCTGAATGCTCTGACGCACTGCACAAAAGCATCATGGGACACGAGTTCGATTCCTGATAGTTTGGGAAACGACTCTAATGCTAGTTCCAACCGACAAGGATCAGTTGAGTCGATTCCACGAATCGATTGTTCAAAATCATATCTCGGAAAAAAGAAAAGCTTTTGAGATAAAACATACAGCCATTGTAATAAATATTAATATATTGTACACAGGTCATACCTTACCATTAGTGTATTCAATTTCTCTACAATTCAGTTTTACGAGTAAAAATTCCCATTAAATTTATAGACAACGAGAGCTTGCTTTTGAGTCTGCACTTCAATTTAAACGAATGTTAAGAAAACAAGACTTTTCTCTATCTATCTCAGGAATAAATTAATTAATTATATTTTTTTAAAAGCCTCCACTCCACGTTTGTGTTAGGTTCTGAACAATTGAAACTGAGGAATCGGGTCTTTCAAGAATCGACTCCTCGTTATATCAACAACAGGCTCACTCACATAGCTCATGCTATCGAAGGCTCATTGTTTATCGTTGATGGTGTTAAAAGTTATAACTGTTAGACCGATTTGTTTCTTAAACGGAATGCAGGTCAGCATTGAAGAGGTGCGTCTGTGAAGAGGAACTGAGTAAAGAATCGTTTAAAGACAGGTATGTAGCTAAGATTGTGATTTAATGTACGGTTGCATACTGTGTTATGCACTGTTGACGTTTCTAGATCAGTATTGTTGCATTACCGTATATATAAAGACAATAAATAAATAATTACTTCTGCAAGTTGTAACTCCTTATCTTTATTGTCAACCAAACAAACTTGATTTTTGTCCTTCCTCGTTAGTACGCCTTTTTCCTGCTTTTCGCTGCTAGTTTTTGCTAGCTACTAATGTGTTGAGCAATATATGCCACTTAAATAATACTGTATTTATTTATCTCTTAAACTAAATTCAGTGATAAAGTCAGCTGTATGAAAACCTGAGCTACTTGGACAAAATACTCCTCTAAAAAAGTCGGCCTTTAAAAATTCTCCTTGTAAGACTGTTCAGAATGCATGTGTCATAATCCCTATATCAATATCATGTCCTCATACTTACACATGGCCTGGACATCACACAGACCCATCAGTGGCTGTGTCTGAGGGTGGGGAGGTCAAAAGGACCCATTCAGTCGCCCCAGTGAGCCCAGAGTGATAGACTGACTCCTCGTCCAGGGTACAAGTTGGCATCTCGGTTGTAACCAGTGATTGTTTGAGTTACTGTTGCCTTTCTTAAACTAGTCTGGCCATTCCCCTCTTACCTCTGACATGGGCAAGAGACAAATTTCTCTTTTTCTGTGAATTCTCCTAGAGATGGGTATGTGTTAAATGTGCATTAAGACATGTCTACATGTCTTAATTACACTGAGTTGCCGCCATGTCATTGGCTGATTAAGTATTTGCGTTGTCAAGGTACAGGTGTACCTAATAAAGTGTCCAGTGAGCGTATATTGCCAGTCTGGCTACCATGCTGTACAGAAAACAGAAGCAGTATTACCATGAAGGGGTTTCAACCCTGACCCACCGCTGGCACACACACATTTGCCTTATCTATAATAGCCCAGACAAATTTTAAGCCAGTACAGGATGACTGCTTATCTTATCCTAAGCTCGTCTTAAATTTTACAAATGTATAACCATATGGTCCGATAATGTAATACAAATATTTTAGCATTGTATAAAATGAGCAGATTGACCTTTGTAAATGTAGAAAACTTAAGAAGCCATCGTATGGCATCGTGTATATGAAATATTCACCCTGTTTAATTGTAACTTGTTCCATGTTTCTCCAGGGATGGATGGTAGTCACGAAGAGTTATCAAATCCTGAGGTACCGGAGATGCCAGATGGGAGTGGACCATCTTCTGAGCATATCGATTTGGAAGACAGTGCAGGGAAAGCAGAGAAAAGAAATACCACACCTGGCAAGAGAAAATCCACCACTAAAAGGAAAGCAAATTCAGCCATAGATGAGAAGAAAGGGAAGAAGAAAAAGAAGAGCCGTGTTAAACGAGTTCAGCAACCCAGTTTCACTGTACAGCATGGAGAGGATATGCTCCTGATCATATCCAATGTTAACCAGTATGATAATGTGTGGAAACCTAAGCGAAAAAGCTGCAAGAAGAAGAAAGCCAAGTCAAAGACAGCTTTGGTGAAAAAGAGAAAGGACCTGACCAAACTCAAAGCTTCTAAACCCACACGGAAAGCTGTAGTCAGTGATGGTGGTTTGGAGGAAGTAAAGAGCCTTGACTGGGGGCATAGACTGCCAGTAGAGGTGCTAGTTAAAATCTTCGAACTAGTAGTTCTCCAAGATGGTGCCGTTCCATTTCTCTGCAGGTGAAAACTTTTTTTTGAGGCACTAAGGGTATGTTCACATGCTCTAGTGTATTGCTCTGGCCACTTTTGCATTTAATCCAGGCACTTTTACATATTATCAAGTGACCATTGGCAATATTGTCTCCATTTTGCATCATTATTTATTGCTTGCACCTGCTCACGCCGGTATAACCTGTTGGACACCTTTTAACTTTTACAGTACTTATGTACTACAGTACATATGGTATGCAGCATTTACCGACCACATTACATTCTAAGAAACAGGATGTTGACCTAAATGGGCATTGACCAGACATTACCATAGTCGCATATTCTTTTTAGGCTACTGTAATGTAAATATGAAAGGCATTTTCATAAGAAAACTGCATGCAAACGATACATAAACACGCTGAGAACATGGGTGGAACACTACCATCCCTGTACCATTTGTATGGGAAAGCCGTAACACTTAAAAGGATGTTATGATGCTGACCTGATACTTTTGACAGAAGCCATAAATGCATTCCTGTTATCATTTATTATAATTGTTATCGGATGGTCGCTAAACAGCACTTGCCTGTAATGATTTTATGACTTTGTGGCTCTGCTTCTAAAAAGAAGTGGTGCTTGAAAGTTTGTGAACCCTATTTCTGCATAAATATGACTTCAAACATCATCAGATTTTCACACAAGTCCTAAAAGTAGATAAAGAGAACCCAGTTAAACAAATGAGACAAAAATATTATACTTGGTCAATAAATGGTCCAAAAAAGTGGCCCATATGTGGCCCATAAGTTCACCAGCTTGAAGGGGTGTCTACATACATTTGGCCATATAGTGTACATGCAGTAGATCCCATAAGAATTCCCTTATAGTTTACAAAGTGTAAAATCCCCCGATTTAGCCTTTAGCTGCTTAAACTCTTTACTTCATTATCTAGCAAGAGCTGTGGGGAATTGCAAGGAATACCATAAGGTGTAAGGTCTTTCATATAGGGTCCTGGTAGAACTTGTACGTTGATGAAAAACCGGTGGTTGGAAAGTCTGAAAAACTTGTAATTATTGTACACTGATCTGAAGTCTTGTAACATTCACTTAGTGGAATATGATTTATTTAAAAGGGCGAGCAGAGTTTGTCATCAGTGGAATGCTGCTGCATCCTCACCAACGCTTTGGCGCACAGTGTCCATTGGTTACTGCTGGATTGAACCTGGTAAGAGTCAGTTACCTGGAACCCAACAGAAGATTAGGAACACTGTAGACTGGCTAGCTCAAAACAGGTCAGTCATATCAGTATTGTAACAGTTTAAAGCCAAGCATTTGGGTCAGAAATGTACTGTTCATGGAAACTTGCTACTATGTAATCTATACTACTTTTCCAAAGTTTTAGAACACCCCTCTTTTTCCAGTTTTTATTTATATTTACAGATTTATTGTGTCAATGTACCTTCAAAAACTATTGGATATGAAGAAATCATGAAAACTTTTAATTTAACAAAACTGAATCCAAATTTTTTGACTCATCAAAGTCAAAAAATGGCTCATTTAGCTCATGGCTCATCATATTCAGAGTGATTTCCAACTGAGACAATATTATTATTATTAGTGATGCACGATATATCGGAGGCCGATATATTATTTGCCGATATATATGGACTTGTTTCAGATATCGGCATTGGTCCGATATTAGAATTTTTTATAACCGATATTTATAATATATTATTTACATATGAATACTTCTCTGATTTTTCTTTTGGCTGTTACTCATTAATACTTGGAGCGTCTCAGTCAAGCTTTCTTAAACGCTTAATTGTTCTTGTTGCTGCCTGTACCAATTCCAAACTAAAAAAAAAAAAAAAAGAAATTTTCCTCCCTTCTGAAAGGAAGGTTAAAAAATTAAATGGAATTTAACCATTTTTCTTTTGAGTGAACTGCACCTTGTGTTTATAGTAATTGTCAGGTCTGATTTAACTGTTTTATTGTTTATTATTATTTTATTTTATTGCAAAAATGATTTACTTTAAAGATTAAATTATCGGATTTTAACATCGGTATCGGGTGTGCTAAAAATCGGTTATCGTATCGGCCCAAGAAATTCAATATCGGTGCATCCCTAATTATAATCTAAGGAATAATGGGTTAAGGGCCTTGTACAAGGACCCAACAGTGGCAGCTACGTACTCTAGAACATTTACCTTTTTTAAGTTTTTGGTAACCTAAACTATTTATACTTTTTAAAAACTTTGTTCAGTTTATAGCTTACCTTTGTACCATTTCAGGTTATTTACTGGAAAGTATTAGGATCTGCTTCAATGTCAATAAAACCCAAAAAATGGGGGTGTAAACTCTTAACCAGTAATGTATGTTATGTATGTAATGTATGTTTTATCAGAATCATTTTTTTATCTATTTTCTGTCCCAAGGTTCTCACAGCTGAGGGATTTTAAACTTTGCCACTGGAAAAAGCAGGTTGACTATGTTATCCAGGTAATTATTTTTGCATTTGAAAAAGAGGTGTAAAAGCTGCACCTCATAAACTGATCATAAGACGATGAAATCTTAACTTTAGTCATTTATCATGATGATTTACATGTTGATGGCACAGCCAACTAGCCACATACCATGACTATATTATGCTGCTGCATCTGTGTTTTCTATAATTCAATTTGCAAGTTTGTTTAGTATCTAATCAGGCATTCTTTTTGGCTGCAAATGTAGGCGATATCAGAGTCCTGTCCAAATCTGCAGACCCTGGAGTTGTCGTATTGCATGGGTGTTACTAAAGTGGCATTTCAAAAAATTGGAACTGCCTGTCGGTACCTTGAGAGCATAAATGTGCAACACACAACGGTTTGTATTTTGACACTTATTTATGTTATTTTGCTTCTGGAATAAATGCCCTTTGAGCTGAGCTTTTATGTTTAAGGTCCTTGGGTACTATAACATATCCATTTTTCAAAATGTCGAATGCATGGCTGATGCACATTTCCTGTCATTTTCATTGAAGTGAGAAAAGATGATGACATCGTTTCATAATAATACCTTTAATACTTAGAACTTTGTGTCTGTCGTAAATAGTTGCAGGATGATGGTCTGCTGTCTTTGCTCGAGATGAATGGGAATCAGCTGAAAAGGATTTTCTTTACGTGCAACTCAAAAAGTGACAAACTTCTCAATCTTTTATGTGTAAGTGGATTTTTGTTATTCATGGTACCAGCACAGCACATTGATCATTGTTATAAAAGCAAGGATTTTTTTTTTTCTTTATCGCAGAGGGGTTGCTGTCCTGATCTCAAAGTTTTGGAGATCAATTCCAAATTGGACAGTGGATTTTGCCCACTGCCTATCTGCATACAGGCCTTACAGCTTGGCTGCCCTAAGCTTCAGGTATAGTGCTGCATTGCAGTTTTCCAGTAAGTTATTATCAGGCGTGTCCGAAATATATCAGCCTACTCAATGACTCAACACTAAGTCATTCATTGTGTTCCATTATTTTATTTTACCCTTTATAGACTTTCAGGTTGATGAATGTCAGCCCTGTTCCCAAAATGAACCGTAATACACCCAGCTCCACACCTGGCTTCCCCCTGCTAGAGGAGTTGTGTATTGCCTCCTCCTCACATTCCTTCTTGACTGACCATGACCTGCTCAATACTCTGCATGGTTCCCCCCAGTTGAGGGTGCTGGACATAAGGGGATGCTCACGCATCACTGCAGCTGGACTCTATGCTCTGCCTTGTCAAGGTGAAGTTACACCCAGGTTGCTGTACCCAGTTGCAGGCATTTGCATTTAGTTATTCAGCAGATGCTTTTATCCAGAGGGACTAACATAAGTTGCCATGATTCAAGTACTCTATAAGTATCTCTATAATCTATAAGTATTCATTACCAGCTAGACTAATGCTTTTCAGAGATTAAAACAAGCCTGTTTTGACACCGAGTTTGACACTAAGTGTGTATACATTGGTGCTTAAGGTGTAATTTTCACCATAGAATTTTGCCCTTTGGAATTTTCTATATTTCTGCATAAATATGACCTAAAACATTATCAGATTTCACATGGATCGTAAAAGTAGATAAACAGAACTCAGTTAATTGATCCAATATTACATAACTGTGAGTGGCAAAAATATGTGAATCTTTGCTTTCAGTATCTGGTATGACCCCCTTGTGCAGCAAACAATGCGACTAAACATTTCCACTAATGGATGGCCTGTCCTGCGCTTTGACTAGGATGAAAGTTATCTCATTCCTCTGTGCAGAACTGAGGAATGAGAACAGCTTCATCTCTGGGATGTTGGTGGGTTTCCTCACATGAGCTACTCACTTCAGGTCCTTCCTTAACAATTCTATTGGATTAAGGTCAGGACTTTGACTTGGCCATTTCAAAACATTAACTTTTTTTTTGTTATTACCTTTGTGCTTAGGGCAGTTATCTCATTACATGACCCATCTTCTTTTGATATTCAGTTCACAGAAGGATGTCCTGACATTTTACTTTCAAATTTGATGGTGTTATTCAGAATCCACTCTTCCATAAATTATGACTTTCTCCTAGTAGCCCTGCCATGCACACCACTGATGTTCAGTGTTTTCCTGATGGTGGACTCGTGAGTGTTCACCAGTTCTGTTACATGCTCTGTTCTTGGAGTGAGTGATGATCTTTGTTGATCGGGTAAAGATTCCTTCATTTGCACACAGTCTGACTGGATTGGTGGAATTCCGTTTTTATAGGTGCTTTTGTAAACTCTTCCAACATCAGCATCTCTTTTGTTCAAGCCATGATGCCCTTCCACCAGCGTGTTGTAAAGATCAGACTTTGATACATCCCTGATCTTTCAATACACCAATGCACCCACCCACTCACAGCTCAAATTTCAGCTTTGAATTGACTGCTAATTCTAGAGGTTCACATACTTTTTCCACTCACAGATGTGCAATATTGGATCATTTTTTCTCAATAAAGAAATGACCAAGTATAATATTTTTTGTCTTATTTGATTAATTGGGTTCTCCTTATCTACTTTTTTGTACTTAAATATTTAGACAATTCCGTGTTCACAGTCTGTAATTTTACCAACAAATAATAAGAGCTTAAAGTTGACAACAATCTATACAAAGTGCAGATGATAGAAGATTGTTTTAAGGAGGTCAGTTTGACGAGTGCCTTTTTGTCTTTAATGTAAAGCTTCTACTGCTGTTGCACTGTAACTTGTAGTGTAGGGATTTCTCTGCTTCTCTGCTTCAATTGCTTACCAGTTTTTTTTTTTTAATAATGCTGTCCTTTTCTTTGAAGAGGCTATATAATGTGCTTTTTGTTCACTTTTTCTTGGTCATTCACTGGGATCAAGACAGGCTTCCGCCATTTCACGCTTCATATGATAAAACCAAAACCACAGAAGTTGAATGAATATTCAACTGTTGTACTGAATATTCACACAATTCCCCTTGTTTTTCATTGTTTTAGACTTGGAGTGTTTATATTGGGGGCTGTATTTCAATAGTAATGCCATGGTGGCATCCAACAAAGGCATCCACATGCTCACACAGAAATGGAACCATACCCTTCGCGAGCTGGATCTGACCAACCAGCCTTTCTCAGAGGAAGACATGGAGATTGCATTGGGTATTCTGACTTATGGCTCTGGAGCAGGTGCTTTTCGGTCTTTGAATGTCAGTGGGACCAAAGTCACCTCGTCTGCACTCAGGTACCAGTTTATCAGCAACAATTGAACAGATAGTTGGTTGCTTAGAATGTGCAATAGACTGCCTGTATCTATTCTTGAATCAACAACCAGCTTTGTGTGATCTGTTTGCTCACCTGGGCTATTGTGGTAGAGCTAGTGATGAAAGTTGTAACAGTTTCTGGTTTTGTAAATTTCTTGTGTGTCCACATTATGATTGAAATGCTGTATGTTGAAACGTTGTCTCAGGAAAGTATTTATCCTTAACAGCTGACCATCTACAGCTATTTACCTTTTATAATACATTCATGAATGACACTGATGTGCTGTTAGAATACTATTTTATATGCAAATGAAGAGTTAGTCATTAATATGTATTTCAATTTCACAGGTTATTAGTGGCTCAGGCTATGTCTCTTGGATACTTGAATCTTTCATCTTGCCGATACCTCCCCAGAGGACTCAAACGAGTTTATCGTGGCCAAGAGGACATTCATCAACTCCTGGACAAGTTAGACTAATGATTAGTTTGGACATGTTTCTGATGCTGTATTTCTAACATCACTTTTTCTATTGACATTTTTTTCAGGAATAATAAAATCCATAAAGTGGTTTTGCTGAATAAATGGAAGGAATTCAAGTGTTTTTCTATAGCCTTTATCTGATGGGCATAGTATCAACAGCTAATTTAAAAAGTCACAGATCCAGTGAAGCACAAATATAATTGTACATATAAACACTACAATAAAGATACATTTGATTTTTGTGCTTTCTCATTTTTGAATTGTCCACTACATTTAAATTGAACTCATATCAAGCTATGAGGAGCAAATGAAGTATGAGCATGGGAACCATGAAAACTGGTATAAAATATACATGTAGAAGGATAGATGGGTGGAATCTGCACCATATTGAAATTGTGTGTTATGTTATGTGAATACTTGCCAACAAAAAATAATATTAGTAACCGTTACCAATGCATGGAAAGTAACTAATGTTTATGAACCACACTAATAGCACTTGTTTAAAATACTGTATGGTCATAATCATGCTGTGATGCTAACAATCATTTATGGCAGTGAAAGGAAGAAAAAAAACTATTTCTTTAAAAGAAGTAAACTAAGTCCAGTGGTTGGGTCTTTCACACATCGATCGAGGAGCTGCAAGTAGGTGAGGTTTTCCTGTGTGTTGGGGTCAAAGAAGCCCTTGGTGTCATCACCTGGGTCTTGGAGGATCTGGTTCATTTCTTCATCAAAGTATCCTTTCTGGTAGGCCACCTCCACTGGCACACGGTGGCTGTTCACTGGATCAATGATGCCCCCTGTAGCAATCTGTGCTTCCAAAAGACGAATGCCATGATCCTTGACAATGAGATTTTTTTTCAAGGCCTGGAACAATGAGATGGTATTTCCTGTGTGAGGGTCTGTATAGCCAGTTACTGCCCTTTCTGCAGAAATGAGTTTGTTCTTCCATTCAGTCCCCACAAGTCTCTGAGATACTGCTTCATCCACAGACAGTTTTTTGTTCTTCGCTGGATCAATCATGAATCCAGTAGCTGCTTGAGCCTCCAGTAAAATTAGTGATGTTCCAGGAGTCAGGAGTGCCTTGGATTTGGCTTCATAGATGCTCATGGTCTGCTTGGTGGACTGAACAAACACCCCTGCAATGCAGTCAGTTCCCTGTAGATACTTGCGTACAGAGTCCATTTGGCTGACATCGTCTACTGTGACCTTCCCTGCAGTCAGATTTTCAAAAACAGTCTTATCAATGATCTTCGACTCCAGCAAGTTCTGAGCTGATACTTGTTTTTTGATTCCTTGGAATCGAGGATCTTTTGTTGTTTTCAGTGTGGTGGTAACAGTGAGAGTGGAAGTCTTCTGTTGAATAATTATTAGGACTTGCTCCAGTAAGTATTGACTTAATATAGTGCCAGATTTAAACTGCTGAAGCAGATCTCTTCTCTTCTCCTCTGTGATGTATTCAGAGTGTATGAGTTCCCAGAGAGAAACCACCTGGCTTTGGAATTTACCTCCTGCCTTGTTAGTCGTGGTTGACATGAGAATAGATTTTGTATTTTCATCAATGTAGAAGTAAAATTCTCCCTTCTTTACGAGAACAAGCAAACGTAGACCAGTGGCTGGGTCTTTCACACACCGATCAAGGAGCTGCAAGTAGGTGAGGTTTTCCTGTGTGTTGGGGTCAAAGAAGCCCTTGGTGTCATCACCTGGGTCTTGGAGGATCTGGTTCATTTCTTCATCAAAGTATCCTTTCTGGTAGGCCACCTCCACTGGCACACGGTGGCTGTTCACTGGATCAATGATGCCCCCTGTAGCAATCTGTGCTTCCAGAAGACGGATGCCATGATCTTTGACAATGAGATTTTTTTTCAAGGCTTGGAACAATGAGATGGTATTTCCTGTGTGAGGGTCTGTGTAGCCAGTTACTGCCTTTTCTGCAGAAATGAGTTTCTTCTTCCATTCTGTCCCCACAAGTCTCTGAGATACTGCTTCATCCACAGACAGTTTTTTGTTCGTCACTGGATCAATCATGAATCCAGTAGCTGCTTGAGCCTCCAATAAAATCAGTGATGTTCCAGGAGTCAGGAGTGCCTTGGATTTGGCTTCATAGATGCTCATGGTCTGCTTGGTGGACTGAACAAACACCCCTGCAATGCAGTCAGTTCCCTGTAGATACTTGCGTACAGAGTCCATTTGGCTGACATCGTCTACTGTGACCTTCCCTGCAGTCAGATTTTCAAAAAGAGTCTTATCAATGATCTTCGACTCCAGCAAGTTCTCAGCTGATATTCGTTTTTTTATGCCTTGGAAGAGATGAGCTTTTGCCATTTTGTTGTTTATTATGTGGCAGAAGTCAGAGTGGACGTTTTCTGTTGGATAATTATTAGAACGAATAAGTTGATTATATTTCACGTTTTATAGTGCCAGTTGTAACTTGCTGAAGCAGATATATTCTCTACTCATCTGTAAAGTATTCTGGTTTAAGATTTTCCTTGTTCATTACTGAAGAAGTAAAACTTTCCCGTCTTCACAAAAACAAACAGGCATAGACGTGCACCTGAAACAAAATAAAGAAATATAAGGTTTACGTCACATTGGTCACATTATTTTAAAATATGTTCTGACAACATATATGGCCATGTTATGAACTGATTTTTATGCCTGTCCTAAAAGTAGGTAAAGAGGACCAAATTAAAGAAATGAGACAAAATATTATACTTGGTCATTCATTTATTGAGGAAAATTATTAAATAGACGTAAGTGGGAAAAGCATGTGAACTTCAAGCTTTTGCAGTTAATGTGAAGGTGAAATTAGAGTCAGATGTTTTTAATCAATCGGATGACAGTCAGGCAGGAGTGGGCACACACTGTTGTATTTAAAGAACAGGGATCTATCAATGTCTTCACAATACATTTGAGGAATATATATATATATATATATATACACACACACACACATACACTGGCCTGTAGGTAGTGGTTACATGGTAAATTATTGTCAACATGAATGCCTAAAGCCAGAGTTTCCCATCTCTGGTAGCAGAATACCAAGCGTATGTCTTCACAATACCACACTCCCTATCCCAGCTTCCCTTCTTTCCACATTTGCATCTTGGTGTTTTCACTTCCCCAGGTCTGCACATAATGGAAAAGGAAATGTGACTCTGTCCCAGACAATATTCTTCCATTGCTCTAAGGTCCAGTTCTGACACTTGCATGACTATTGTAATCACTTAGCATGGTGAGCACTCTGAGCAATCTGTGACAAGGCAGCCCCATATTTAGGGGACACTGTATTGTGTGTAAAGACACATTCTTCCTTTAACAAGCATTACACATTTCTGGGACTTTATGTTCTCATCCAGCATGAGCCTTGTGTGCCAACACCCTTTCATGGTTTGTCCTTCCTCAGACCTCTGCTGGTAGGTGCTCAGCATTGCAGACCAGAAGCACCCAAGAAGCCTTGCTGTTTAGATGTTACAACCCTGTCACCTGGGCCACGACGATTTGTCCCATATTAATTTGGTCAGGTCTTTACTCCTGAACATTTCTCCTACATCCAACATGTTGACTACAAGAACCCACTGCTCACTTACAATTTAATATATCCCAGAGTTTAACATGTGCTATATATGTTATGGTTTCATTGTTTTGGCTGATATATACAGCACAGCTTTACCGAATTTGTGGTTATTTTAAGTCTTCTGCACTGACTACAGTACGTTATTTCTATGTTGTTAAAGAATGTTAAGTAATTTTTAGAAATTTTACAGGATTTTGTTGGTATATAAGCCAGTTCATGATTACACATGATCAACAACCATGATCAATCACATTTTGTGCAGATTGATCGAAACTGACTAACTGGCAAAGGCAGCCCTTTGTCTTTACTTTTACTCTGTCGCGAAAAAACACCACTTCTATTTGCTTTCTTAGTCATTCCCCAAATTCAGTAGCGTGCTGTGACTGAACAGTCATTACATATCATTGTGGCACGAAAACATTGCACTGTTTTGACTAAAATACATTTGTCGTGTACTACAATGTGCTTGTTCTGGTTCACAGCGCCACGCAGTGGAATGTAGTAGTAACGCTTTGCTGCATTTCATGCTAGTTCAGCATTCGATCCACAAATCCACAGATAATGTTTCTCTCTATAGAGTTTCATGAAGAACAGCAGATTAGCGCAGCTGTCTACGCTATGCTAGCCCACCACCTCAGTCATCCCAGTTCGAATTTCAAAATATAGACAAAAACTAATAAATGCAAAAGAACAGCAGATGTAAAACTGAATGCATATAAGTGTTTATTATATGGGATTTTTCCCTTTTATCTAATTTACCCTGTGCTACAAGTAATGCAGTACTTCACATTGTTCATGAGATACTCAAGTAATGTTTTGGACATACTTTTACCTCAGTACAGCATTTTTCGATGTTGAACTGTTTGTAACGTTTTATTTTATATATGACACTATTATTTACCAACATTATATATATATAGTGGTGTGAAAAAGTGTTTGCCCCCTTCCTAATTTAATATTTTTATTGCATGTTTGTCACACTTAAGTGTTTCGGAACATTAAAACAATTTAAATATTAGTCAAAGACAACAAGTAAACACACAATGCAGTCTTTAAGTGAAGGTGTTTATTATTGAAAGAGAAAAAAAATCCAAACCTACATGGCCCTGTGTGAAAAAGTGATTGCCCCCGCTTGTTAAAACATAACTATGGTTTATCACACCTGAGTTCACTGTCTCTAGCCACACCCAGGCCTGATTATTGCCACACCTGTTCTCAGTCAGGACATCACTTAAATAGGACCTGCCTGACAAAGTGAAGTACACTAAAAGATCCTTAAAAGCTACACATCATGCCGAAATCCAAAGAAATTCAGGATTAATTGAGAAAGAAAGTAGTTGAGATCTATCAGTCTGGAAAGTGTTATAAAGCCATTTCTAAAGCTTTGGGACTCCAGCGAACCACAGTGAGAGCCATTATCCACAAGTGTTGAACCTTCCCAGGAGTGGCCGGCCGACCAAAATTACCCCAAGAGCACAGCAACGACTC
>JAJAGP010005230.1:0-15000 GCA_025084515.1 Ancistrus triradiatus
CCTCACTCTACAGCATTTACTGATGAAATATTTTATTACAGTAACATTTGTTCATGTTTGTGCTTTTGTTACTCTGATAGTTCACATGAAATATTAACAAATCCAATCAGAACTTAATACTTTAAAAAACATGATATTTGTGACTCAGATCAAGACCTTAGTTGTTTCCATGAACTAAAGCTGGTTTCGGATGGTACCCTTGAGACCTGTGCTTCATCACATACGTCAGTGAGTAGACGAGTTAACGATCACGTTAACACTAATCACTCTCTGCAAGACCTCCACGGCTTCAACTTCAAAATGAACTGAAGTTTGAAATGCTCAAGACCAGACAGTGTAGCATCAATAACCAGGTCAGAGTCAGAGTCACTTAAATCACCTTTCTTAAAAGAAGTTTGGCTTATCTTTCGGTACACAATACCACAAAACATTAGACAACAACACCTTAGAACCACCAAACATCACCCCAAACCTTCAACCATACACATTACCACAGTGCAACCCAAGACACACACCAACATCCTGAGTCCATTTCAACCAAAGCACTCCAATCACAACATACCACCAAAAACAACAATACCACTATAAAACCTCCAAACATCATGCAATAAACATCATCCCACAAAAGCCACCAACTGTCACCCAATACCACTATACAAATCATACAGCACCTCAAAAATACCACAAAATACCCCTCTAAAAATCACCCAATATCACCCCACACATCCTAATACCACTATAAAACCACCAGCACCTCCCAATAAATTCAAATTGATTTATTTCTTTCAAAGCAGCTTTATAAAAATCCAGGTCCAAAGCCCTAATTTAATGAGCCTGGGGTGACAGTAGGAAGGAGAAGGACCTTAGGATGACCAAGACTCAAAAAGGGTCCAAACCTCCTTGGGCAGCCAAAATGTTATATGTAAGATTTAAACTAAGTTACTGCACACTGATGTGGTCTGAGTAACCATATGAGGACTAGAACAATACCACCCAATTTAACCAAACACCACCAAATAACACCCAGTACCTCTCCCTCAAATGACCCAGCATCACCCAAAATAACCAAAAATTATAACACTTTCTAACACGTTTAGCCAAACCACCCTAATATCACCAAATAGCATCCAATGCCCCTCACTATCACCCAGTACCATCACACTGTCACCTAACACCACCCTCATACCATCACTAACATCAACCATCACCTTAACAGCACCCAGTGCCACCACAATACCACCCAATATCACTCTAACAAACCAACCCAAACCAGATCAACTCATACCCAAAATCACCTGCCCATAATCATCATGTTATCACCTAACACTACTCCAATACCACCTTTATACCACCCATAACCAACCAATAGTGCCAATTATCACAGTGACAGCACCCAATGCCACCCAGTATTACTTTAATATGATCCCAAACAAGCCCAACTCCTACTCAAAATCACCTGCCCAGTGTCACTTCAGCACCTCCCAATAGCACTCTAAAACACAAAACAACCACTGAACACAACCCAGTACCTCTCCCCCAAATGACCCAGCATCACCAGATCTGACCAAAACTGATATAACAATGATTGAATGGAAAAAAGTATAATGCATCTAATGCCACTCACTATCACCCACTATCATCACATTATCACCTAACACCACCTTCATACCAACCAATAACACCAACCATCACCTTCATAGCACCCAGTGCCACCACAATATCACCCAATATCACTCTAACACCAACCCAAACCAAAACAACTCCTGCTGCGCAGTATCACTGCAACAACTCCCAGTACTATCCAGCACCACTCAGTACCATAACCTGCCACCCAGTAATGAAATGAATGAACCTGTAATGTGCTTCCCTTTCAGTTTCACATTAAACTCTAAGATCTGCTCTAAATGAATCCAATCACAAACCCTGTAAATCTCCTCTGCCATTCTCTGTCACACATACACTATATAGTTCACTCTACAGCGAATGCTGCTCTATCAACCGTCTCTATTTACAAACTACAAACCCTGTAATGCACTAAAATCCTTCAAAAACCCCACCAAGGACATGTACGTTACTCACAATGCACTTTAGAGCCAGGAGACAGGAAGCACGGTGTGATTTGGGACGTTACCGGAGAGTGTTTATATACCGAGATCTCCGCTCTCACCCAGTAATGAAATGAATGAACCTGTAATGTGCTTCCCTTTCAGTTTCACATTAAACTCTAAGATCTGCTCTAAATGAATCCAATCACAAACCCTGTAAAGCTCCTCTGCCATTCTCTGTCACACATACACTATATAGTTCACTCTACAGCGAATGCTGCTCTATCAACCGTCTTTATTTACAAACTACAAACCCTGTAATGCACTAAAATCCTTCAAAAACCCCACCAAGGACATGTACGTTACTCACAATGCACTTTAGAGGCAGGAGACAGGAAGCACGGTGTGATTTGGGACGTTACCACTGAGTGTTTATATACCGAGATCTCCGCTCTGTACCGTTCAGGTTTAATCTTCGAGTCATCATGTAGGTTTAACAATAAACCAACAGCCAATTTCCAACGTAACCCTCAATACTGATGGACGACTCGAAGCCAAAAACACGTTCGAAGTGAAAGAGGTTTGTTTGTACCAAAAGCGTTGAAAGAAATTTCGCCAGCTCAAAATCCGGAGGAACTGTCGCCATCTTGTGGACAAAACATTACATAACATTAAATAACGACATTATACTCGTTGAGTAATGCATTTTTTGTCCAGTAGACGGCGGCATGCCCGATATTTTTTTCCAGATTTTGACCCGACAAACTTCAGATTTTCCCCCCAAAAAAAACGACCAAAAATGAGCGTCGATGCAAATCAACATCTACTGGACATGAAGTGCACTACTAAGGGAGCACAATCCCCTTATTTCACCCTCCTCAATTATAATCAAAACTCCTTATACAAGCACCCTACTTAGGGGTTGAAATACTGGGATTATACTCCCTCAGTAGCTCACTTCATGTGCACTAGATATCTATTTGCATCGACGCACTTTTTTCTGCCATTTTTTGGAAAATCTGATGTTTGTCAGCTCAAAACTTGGAAATGTTTGGGTATTCGGGTAGCACTTTAACACACTGTTATTATCAATGCATGAATGAGATGACATAAATTGAATACATATATGCATTAAAGTGTTTATAACTCAAAATGTCCACCATAGATCTGGTTCAAACTTGGTGTGGAAACCTACAATAGAATCAAATAGGAATGAATGATACCTTATGAGTTCTTTAAACATATAAGCACAGAAGCTCAGATCTATGTGCATGCTCTATATGCAATTATTCATAATTACACGGTGTAAAAAGACATTTGTTACCAAATACTTCTTAAAGATAGCATAAAAATATGTGGAACCATATTTTAATCCCTACTTTATTCGCTGAGATATTGGTTTGAACATAAGTGCATTCGCAAAGCACTACCGTAATACCGCTAAAATGGGAGCTCGGAACAATTTAGGTGCGGATAAGTGTACAGACAGCACACTTAATTTTGAAGAAATTACACTTTTCATTTTATGTAGGTTATTTCACAAACACATGAACACTCTTTCCAGCTTTACTTAATGAATTTGTGGCGTTAATAACTCACGCTAACTCCTGTTAGCTAGCTAATAGCTTAGCTCCGAGCATCTAACGGTAACGGTTACTACGCAACAGATGACGCATTCAGCCATCACGTTAGCATACGTTACCTCTGTGTTATGGCCGTTGTTCGTCCTCTTCTCTTTTATCCCCTCCACTGGGCTTGACTGGCAGCTTCTATGTTGTTCGCTAATCTTTGTGTTTACCTGTAATCACACCTGTCGTTCCCTCACTACGCCACGCCACATAGACAGAAAACTAAGTCTACCTAGAGGGTGAAGAACACAAATATTAGGACTTGTATCAGACTATGAAGCTATAAGCTAAATAAATAAATAGTTTTCCATTAAAAAGCTTGACATGGTCGTACAAGTCAACAATACAAACTCCGACTGACGTGTTCTCGTCCCATGAGGTCGTTGATTTAGGGCATTAAATCAGCTTATCAGTGTAAGGTAGTTGTTTCAGTCGTTCTTTGCTGTGTTTGCGTTTCTCCAAAGGAACCACAGCGTACCAGGAAGGAACAGTTTTATTTAAAGATCAGTAAGATAACGTGCTCATCAGTGAACAAGCACCGGCCTTTTACAATACACACCATCGTTATTCCCATCATCCCCATCATCAGTACCATCACCACCGCCTTCATAACCACCACGACCATCACCACCTTCATTACTGTCATCATCATCATCATCATCATCATCACTAGACATGTGCCGATCATCTAGAAACAAGTGAAAGTCCCGATTATAAGCGAGACGCTGTTATCACAGACGCTTTAGTAGATCAGTATAAGGTAGTTTTTTTTATTGTGAAGGCAGCATCACGGACGTTTAGCAGCTAACACTGACTGTATTTATATATAAGTGTTTCCTACGCGAACAGCCTAGCTCATACGACACGTGATAACTTCAACGAAAGTGCAGAGATCATGGAAAGGATTTTCTGGACATGGTTTCCTTGCTGTGCAGCAAATTCGTTAAGCGACATTTCTGTTTATCGTTAGCCTACGTTCACAAGGACATTTTGAGCATTCGGAACAAGAGGACAAAAGTTTGCAGACACGCCTTCTAGTTACACGTACGTCAATTACTGACACCACTAACTGGGGTATATATAACTATACAACTAAAATGTTCTTATTTACATTTTATTTTTTGTTTTTAAACTGTTTGGGAACAATTTACGCACTCCAACAAGAAGGGTATGAATACAAGGTGACGCAGAAGCCAAATTTCCCTAGATCTCACCACCAGCAATTTAGACAATGTTCCTGATCTCAGCCCAGGAATTCACTGGGAGCAGAAAGTCGGTGAGCAAAGTAGATTTCAATTAACGTCAGTACTTCTGAACATTACTAATGACTAATGTAATGACCTAATTACAAACAGTCGACATAAATGCTGTCCATAAACACATCTGTTCCCGTCTAAAGCACTGGGAGGAGGAATGAAAATGTCCTCATGAAAGTAGCTTTACAGTAGTTTTTGCTTAAATACAGTATATCATTTTAAATGTGTGTTGTGCTGTATATTAGCTCCCTCTGACCTCTCCGTCGTGCCAGACCTTCTGGGCCCTTATGAGGCAACCCTGACCCCTTTTCACACACTGGACCCTTGTCTTGGTTTCTCAGGTGCCAGATCTGGGGCCCTCTGACAGCCCTCACCTCACCAGAGGCTGTACTTGAACTGGGGAAGCTCAGCATCCAGAACCAGTGCTCCAAAAACTGAGCTTCCCCAGAGAAGAACCCAGAAGGTTTAGCTTTAGGAGGGCAGAGGGTGCAGGTACTGGGGTTCCACCTCAGGGTTGGAGTCTGCTGACCAGGGGTGCCCCCATCACAGAGCTGTTCTTTGATTCTTAGACCGTTTTTTATGCAACCAAGTCAAACATGACATTGCGACGTTATATAAACGATGCTGCGATGTTTTCTTAAAGAACCAGGGACCGGATTCACAAAAGTGTCTTAAGAAAGAATATCTGCTTAGATGTGTGTCTTGAAATTAATTTTTAAGAAAAAAATTCTTTAAAAAACTTCGTAAGACGTTTTCTTAAGAACACTTCTAAGAACAAGTGACATTCTTGAAAGCGTTGTTCTTAACTTTAAACAGTTTAGTTGTTGCAAATAAGGAGGATTTTTCCTTGTTATATACTTCTTTCACCATCACCTCGATTTCTTGTTTGCTAATTTTTTTTGAACAATTGGTTTGATGTTTTTCCTCTAAGCTGCAAAACCCTCTAAACTAAATAACGGAAATAACGATAAGAACAAATTCAAAATGTGTCTCACGCTGTATATTGTAAGCTGTACAATGCAACGTAGCCTACGTAGGACAGCAAGGATTTTCTTAAGATAATATTTGAGAACTTGTAAAGTTTTTTCCAGGAATTGCATTTAAGAACATTCTTATGAACTTCTTAGTGTTTTTCTTAAGAAAGCTTTCATGAATCTGGCCCCGGCTTTCTAAAAAACTCGGTTTGAACTTAGTGTCTTATCTGGATTGTTTCCGGAAAGATTTTAACCACACGAGTTTACAATTAGTAGTCGAAATTGTCTCCATCGCTGTATCCAAGTAATATTCAAATTAGCTTGGACCCGCCCACTAGTTGTGATGTTTAGAGTTTGTACTTTTGAAACGTATTTCCTGCATTAAAGGTGGATTTTACACGGATAAGAGGACTTCAGGAGGTAACGTTTAGAAGCAGGCGGCGTCAGATTTCGGTCGTGATCTGTCCAAACAGTTGGTGCTGACCAGTGATGTGTATTTTCCATGCCATTTAGGGATGGACGTCACGTGCTGTGGAACATGTGAGCGATCGGACATAATTCTGATATGAACGACCTTAAACTGTCTCTCAATAAAGGGGCTGAAAATGGGGTGATTATCATGATACGGATATTCGGCACATGCCTAATCATGGCGCGGGTGTACGATACCAGTTTAGCAGCATTGTGTTAAAATGAGGGAGTAAAAAAGGGGGAAGGTTAAACTATCGTTTAGAAATAAAAATACTCACAGCTTCTTTTTTATTAAAGTTAAATTGACTTTAAAAGGAGAAACATCTGCAGAAGAGCTTTTAGCGCCTTCTAGTGGAGCTACCGTTACTCTCTCACACTACGCATCACGTGGTTTAGGTTCGAATACAGGAGGGCACACGTTACACAGTTCACGGGTATCGGAAGGTCCATCGCTGACACCGTACGAAGCTTAAGGACAAAAATATACACCTCACGTTCTGAAGGTTCGAAACACCACTAAAGGTTGGTTTTTTGTCGGGTAAACACAGCTCATTGGTCGAATCAACCTGTGAAAACACACTGTTAGTTTTTTCTACGTTACAGCACGCTAGTGTGTGTGTGTGTGTGTGTGTGTGTGTGTGTGTGTGTGAGAGCTACAATGTTAAGGATGATTATAAATTAATATAGGTTAATATCGATGGTAACTTTGTGGGAGGGGGAAAAGTACTGAGGTGTGATTTGTACAATAAATACACAGGGTTCATATAATGTATGAGTACTATGTGTGTGTGTGTGTGTGTGTGGTAGCATTTCTCTCCGTGGTGATAAAGCGAGTTTAGTCCAAGAACCCGTACGGAGAAGCAGACTGAGCTCCATTCATCACTGAGGTGTTGTGGAGGAAAAACAAAAACAAACAAAAAACAAAAAAAAACAAAATAAAAAGAATAAAATCACAGTTCTGTCGTGACTGCAAATCAAAACGACAATTCTAAAATCTATCTTGTTTTTTGTCCTTAATAATAAAAAATAGGTTTGTTCTGTATCTTACAATAATCCATCTTCTCTTCTCAGGGAAGCGACCATCAGTCTGTCATCGAACTGAAAACATTTATATAAAAGCAAGAACGAATAAAGGGGCGGACAGGAAGTGGGGGAAGAGCAGGGTCTCTCTCTTTTTTTTGTTTTTCTTCTTTTTTTTCTTTTTTTTTTTAGGATGGACACTTCGTACAGCCACACTTGACCACTTTCTCCACTTCCTGGATGAACGAGGAGCCGTCCGTGCACTGGAACGTGTACTTCCGGGTTTTGGTGTGGAGGGCGGCGCAGCAGGAGGCCCCGTCCTCGCAGCTTCCGGCGCACTCTAGGCGTGAGATTTTCTCCGTGGTCTGACACGCAGCGTAGCCCTGCTGCCTCTGATAGTGACTTCTGACCCTGTGACCCCTACACTCCATCTCTGCAGAGAAAGACAGAGTGCTGATCAGTTACACTGGAGAGCTCTTACACAGGCTGCTGCTGTGTGGGAACGCCAGTCGGGGTCGGTGCGTGGTAGATGAGACAAACATTTCGAGAATTTCTGCATGCAGAGAACAAAGGCTCGATGGAAAACAGGTGGCATGCATGTCAGACCTAATATGATTTCCAGTGGTTCCAGTGGTTGTATATGGGATTTAAATGGACAGATAAAGGCTGTAACTGGTCAACTAAAGCCTTTGAACAGGTAGAAGGGGGCCTCACACAGGCAGACAGTCTCCCAGTGGTTGTTTAGGGGCTTCAGATGGGCAGCAAAAGATTTACATGACCAGCTTAGGGGCTTTGAATGGACAGATAGCCTACCAGTGGTTGGATATTGGCTTCAAATGGGCAGATAAAGGCATTACATGGCCAACTAACAGCTTCAAATGGGCAGATAGACTTCCAGTGGTTGAATATGGGCTTTGAATGGGCAGACATGGAAATAAAATTGGCAGTGTCTTCCAGAGGTTGGACATGGGCTTCAAATGGACAGACAAAGGCTTTAAATGGTCAACTAAGGCCTTTGAACAGGTAGAAAGGACAGGCCTCAAACAGACCGACAGTTTTCCAGTGGTTGTATAGGGGCTTCAAATGGACAGATAAAGGCTTTGCATGACCAGCGTATGGGCCTTGAATAAAAAAGTAGAGGTAAATAGACTTTCAGTGGTTGGAAATGGCCCTTCATGCACAGAAAAAGGCTTTAAATGGTCAACTGTGGTCTTTGAATGGGCAGCTAGACTTCAAGTGGTTTTATAAGGACTTCAATTGGGCAGACAAAGGCTGTAGATGGTCAACTAGGGCTGGACGGACAGACAGACTACCAGTGGTTGGACAGGGGCATTAAATGGGCAGAAAGGGAATTTAATGGACAGAGACTTCCAGTGGTTGGAAATGGGATTCAAATGGACAGACAAATGGACAACTAGGGCCTTCAAAGGAGCTGAAATGGGCTTTGAATAGGCAGACAGTCTTCCTTCCAGTGGCTGGATAGGGGCTTTAATGGGCAGCCTGGCTTCGAAATGGTGGAGCTAAATGAGCAGAGGCTTCTAGTGGCTGGATAAGGCTTTGATTGGGCAGATAAAGGTGTTACATGGCAAACTAAGGGTATTGAACGGGTAGACAGACCTCTAAATGGGCTCAGAATGGGCCTTCCAGCTCTACTGCCCTCCTTTACTGCATGACACTCTCACAGCAAACATAAAATACTGAGTAGCATTCCAGATGAATACAACACCGACACGCTTTAGGACACACATTTGGGACGCGGCCCAGACCGAAGTGAGACAACCCGACTTCTCCTGGAGCTGTTGTTCCATTTACTTTCATGAAGAATTTGTTTATAAAGAAGTTAAGCTCAAGCAAAGGCAGATAGAAGAGGTTAGGAACAGACATGTGCGCACACACACACACACACACACACACACACACACACACACACACACACACACACACACACACAGGACACAAAGACCAGAAAAGCACGCTCCACCTCAGTGCGGGTTCCACAGCGCTGTCAGTGGCAGCATTTGATATGGCGAGAGGTTTAAAGTTGATATTAAAGGCATTATTAATCCAGCTCTATAAGCAATAAGGCCAGATTAGTTAACAGTTAGGCAGGTGCTGAATAACTGATGCGAATCCTCCATCATGTTCGTGTTACACCCGAGTTGCGCTTTCCGATACCCTGCTCTACAATGACACCTGCTGGAAGATAGGTGAAAATTCGCCAAGTAGCAGCGTTATATTTATTTTATTGTTTGTATGTATTTTAAGGCTTTATTAACCCTTCCCACACTCTTATAATCAGTTTTTTTCTTAGACACCGCAAAATCCCGCGATAATAGCGAAAACTCCGCGATACAGAATTAGATATATTGTTTTTAAAAAGCTGCGATACAGTGAAGTCGCAATAAGTGAACCGTGATATAGCGAGGGACGACATGTACCGCAATGGGACTATAATTAAATGTTTTATGCGTTTTATGGTGATTATTAGTACCAAAGTATTCATATTTGATTTATATAATACGACAGTATAAGCTTATACAGTATTAGAGGTTAACAATTCTGTGTTCTTCATATCATTTGTTATTATTTATTTTTATTTGTCCAAAGCTGTAGTATCAGTATCGAAAGTGATTCCCTAAACGATTCCCTAACTATTCTGCACACCATATAGAGCTGTTTTAGCCACTAGGGGACAAAATTATAAACGATTCCGGACACTCCATTCTATGGTTTTGCTCATCACTGTGTGACAGTAGACTCCCTCACATAAATCCATCACAGTGTGAACATAAAAAGGAATCGTTATGGCAGTCGCTGTTACATTTAATGCTCTTAATGATTATTAAAAAGTAATAAAAGCCTTATTTGTTATTATGTTGGCCACTCGTGTGCCTGTGTAGGCATATTTGAAAGGAAAACTGTCTTTAGTGTCAAATACAAGCAAGGAAAAATGCAATTAATCAGCATTAACGTGAAAAATATTTCAATCTTTGGACAGCACTCGTTTGTTTTTAGTGCACTTGTCTACTTTAGATGAATAAGATCCTGAAGCAGTTATCAGCACATGCCTAGTAACAGTCTCACACACACACACACACACACACACACACACACACACACACGTGAATATAAAAGCTATGCAGCGTTAGTGCTTTTAATGTAGCAGCACACAACATTAAGGAGTTAGACACATTTACTTAAACGCTTTCCATATTATTGTACCTCTGTAATGTATGTGGTACTGTGTGTGTGTGTGTGTGTGTGTGTGTGTGTGTGTGTGTGCGTACCTCTGTCACACAGCGGCCCCGTGTATCCCGGGTTACACTCGCAGTACGCAGTGCCGAGGCCGGAGCGGCGGCACTGCCCGTGTTTACACTCGCACACACTCGCACTGCGCTCGTCGCACAGCACCCCGGTAAAGCCTGGAGCGCACACACACCTGTACGAGTACGAGTTAATGGGCACACATGTGCCCTGCACACACCTGCACGAGAGACACAGAGAGAGAGATCAGAGCACACACACAATACAATACAATACAATGATGGTCATCAACCAAAATATCCAGCCAGCAGCATCCCTGAAGGTTTGCACTGAAAAAAGGCTCTGTTCCTGCCCTGTAGCACCAAGATTAAAATGTAAGATTTTCATTCATCAGTGCCTCCTCTAGAGCAGTGATGTTTGGGCTGGGCTAGGCAACATGATTTCAAACTCCCTCCACAAATGTTCTTATGGGGTTGAGGTCTGAGGACTTGTAGATCACTCAGGACCTTGAAATGATTTTTTACGGAGCACACCTTCGTTCCCGAGCAGTGTGTTTGGGAATCATGTCATGATGGAAGCCCCAGCCACGTTTATTTCATGCTCCACTGATGGAGGATGGGTTTTGGCTTAAAATCTCACCAGACATGGCCCCATCATTTCTTCCCTTAACACGGATCAGTCGTCCTGTCCCCTCTGCGAAAAAACAGCCCCAAAGCATGAGTTTCCACCCCCAGCTTCACAGTAGGTTATGTGTGGACTCATCATTCCTTCCTCCAACACGACGAGTTGAGGTTTTACCCAAAGTTTATTTTGGTTTCATCTGACCACATGATATTCTCCAATCCTCTTCCGGATCATCCATATGCTCTCTGAGTAAAAGTCAGGGGACAGGCCTGGACATGTACTGGCTTAAGCGGGGGACACGCGGAACTGCAGGATCTGAGTCCTATTGGCGTAGTGTGTTACTGATGGTAGCCTTGTTACTTTGGTCCCAGCTCTCTGCAGTATTCATCAGGTTCCCTCCGTGTAGTTCTGGATTTTTGCTCACCGTTCTCATGAGCATTTGACCCCACGGGATGAGATCTTGCGTGGCCCCAGATCGAGGGAGATTATCAGTGGTCTTGTATGTCTTCCATATTCTTACAATTGCTTCCACAGTTGATTTATTCACACCAACCTGCTTGCCTATTGTAGATTCACTCTTACCAGCTGGTGCAAGTCTACAATTTTCTTCCTGGTGTCCTTCGACAGCTCTTTGGTCTTGGCCATGGTTGAGTTTGGAGTCTGACTGTTTGAGGCTGTGGACAGGTGTCTTTTATACAGATAACGAGGTCAAACAGGTGCCATTAATACAGGTAACGAGTGGAGGAGAGAAGAGCTTCTTAAAGAAGTTACAAGTCTGTGAGAGAAAGAAATCTTGCTTGTTTGCGGATGACCAAATACTTATTTTCCACCATATTTACAATTAAATTCTTTAAAAATCCTACAATGCGATTTCCTTTTTTTTTTCTCATTTTGTCTCTCATAGCTGAAGTGTAGCTATGATGACAATCACAGACCTCTCTCATCTTTCTAAGTAGGAGAACTTGCACAACCATATGTATATATATAACACCCTAGCTGATGCAGTGAGTAGCTTCTCATTTGTTAAACAGCCATGTCAAAAGACAAATCCTGTGGTCATGGAAAAGATGTTCATTGGTTTCAGAAGGGTCAGATTGTGAAAGACATGAGCCATCATTTTCACATATGGTTTGGCCACCACAGAGACCAGAGCTGAACCCCACTGAGAATATTTGGGATGTGCTGGAGAAGACTTTGTGCAGTGGAACATATCTCACATCAAATGCAACTCTGCAAAAGAAATGCAACTCTGGACAGAACTAAATGTGGTGACACTGCAGGAGCTTGTGGGAACGATGCCACAGCGAATGTGGGCAGTAATCAAAGCTATAGGCGGTCCGACCAAATATTAGAGTGTGTGACCTGTTTTGGCCAGGCAGTGTGTATCGGCCATCGGTCACCCTCCTCTCTAAAACCCCACATCGGTCGACCTCTAATGTCGAGTCCCCTTTTCGTTTTTGGGTAGATTATGTTCAGATTTGAGTTTTTATTTGAATCCAATTCCATTTAGATCTAATTAATCTAATTCAGTTTCATATTTCACCTGGATGATTCAGTCGACGACAACAAACCAAAAACCAAAAGTTTTTCATCTGAATGAACTCACTTGTTTCCGAGGCAGGGGTCATTGAGCGGCTGGTCACACAGCGGACCGGTCCAACCCGGCTCACACTCGCAGCTGAACGACGACTGCGAGTCGGGTGTGTTAACCTGGCACTGCCCGTGGACGCACGCGCTTTGCTGGCACGACCGACATCCGGGGACCACACCGTCTCGCGGGAAGCGTGTCAGGTCCTGCGGCTGCCCATTCATGTAAACAGAACGGAGACAGCCATGAAAGCTGGAGCTGTTACTGAACGAAGAGACTCCGGCCTGCTGAGGAAGACCTGAGAGAGAGAGAGAGAGTAGGGATTACTGACTGTAAAGTGATCTGTGTGTGGGTGTGTGTGTGTGTGTGTGTGTGTGTGTGTGTGTGTGTTACCCACCTCCTAGGTACAGAGATCCAGGTCTTGCACTGGTCCTTTTGGAGGCAGTGATAGATTTGGGTTTGCCTCCATCAATAGAGAGGAACAGAGACTGATCTGTCACTGTAAGCTGCAGTACATGGAATCCACCATCGTTTACCGTCTCCACACTGCACACACACACACACACACACACACACACACACGCCACAAAGTTCAAAACCCGTCCAATTTTCTTCATGAAGTCAACAAGAAACCAAGAGCGACCAACATTGAAAAATAAATGTGGTTTACATATTATAACTCAAGGACTACATACACAATATGGACAAAAGTATTGGGACAGTCACACATTACACCTACTTTTTCCATAGGCATTAATATTGATTCGTCCCCCTGGTTGCAGCTATAACAGCTTCCACTCTTCTGTGAAGGCTTTCTATTCGATTCTGGAGACACTGATGTATGGGAGGGCCTGGCTCACAATCTCCCTCCTAGTTCACCCCAAAGGTGTTCGACGGGGCTGAGGTCAGGTCTCTGTGCGGGACCAGTCCAGTCACAGCACACTCACCCAATCATGCCTTTACGGACCTTGCTTTAGAACAGGGCCTTCCCCAAACTGTTCCCAGAAAGTCGGAAACGTACGATTGTCCAAAACGTCTAGGGAATTAGGGGTGGGTATTGGCATGGATAAAACATGGGTCACGAAAAAAAAATCGATGTTTTGAGCTGAAAATAAATATCGCGATATATTGCAGTATCGATATTTTAGCACAGCCCTACTCGGTTATGCTGAAGCATTAAGATTTTCATTCACTGGAACTAAGGGGTCTAGGTCAAGCCCTGGAGAACAACCGCATAGCATTAGCAGTGTGTGTGTGTGTGTGTGTGTGTTTACCTGTAGATGGTTCCTGTGTCGTAGCTGACTCTCACTCTCCCTCTGAAGAGCTCAACAGCAATCTGCTCATCACTGTTATACAGTAACACTCCACTGTCCTCATTCGTAGAAATCTACACACACACACACACACACACACACACACACCTTACAGTGTGATATAGAGTACGAGAGTCACACGTGTCTCAAAAACTTGTCGAACACACAAAAACCTAAACACAGTAACCCAGTGATCGCAGCACTGCCTTGTGTGTGTGTGTGTGTGTGTGTGTGTGTGTGTGTACCTGCAGCGAGATGTTGGCATACTCCGCCTCGTAGGGGATCTGGATGAATGCGTTCCTGCTGATAAAGTTCACGCCGACTAGCCGCTCGCACCTTGCGCCCTCGTAACCGTGGAGACACACGCACACGGGCTCCGTCACCTTGACGACGCATCCTGCACCATTCTCGCATTCGTGATTATCGCACGGACTCGTCCTGGGCAGGACCATGGGAGGGGAGAACTCGCAGAACAACCCGCTACACACACACACACACACACACACACACACACACACACACACACCCAAACACACACACAGAAAATGTGGTGAGTCAATAAGAAATAAGAAACAGTCTCGTGGAGGTTGTGTTAGCGCCGATGACCCACAATGAGGGCTACACAATTTATCCTTACAGTCACATCGCAGAGTGAGCAATTGGTTTTTAAGACATGCAATGACGCTTAAATCGAATCAAACACGTCATGCTACAACCTTTTTGCTGCTACCGTCTATGAAGGATCCATCGACTATCATTTATTTTACCGGCTCATTTATGTATATCATTCTATAATGTGATAATCAAAGCTTCCTTC
>JAJAGP010005230.1:20000-35000 GCA_025084515.1 Ancistrus triradiatus
TCAGTTTGTTGTAGCTTAGGATTCTGCATAGGAACAAGGCGGATGAGTACAACAGAACACACACAGCCTGTAATACAGCTAGACGACAGTAGGGGGCGCGGACGTACCACGAAGGGTGCGGATATGACTGAAAATGCAAACTCAATAAACACAACGATGTAGGTACGGTCTAAGCTTATACACCGTAGACACCGCTGGATCGTCGCCATATTGGTCCAGGCAACATCTCATAATTCTCCATAGATTGGAAACAACAAGCCTGATTCTACTAATGAATAATAATAATAATAATAATATAATAAAACAATAATAGTAATAGATTAGCAAAAGTACATCGCATATGTAGTATAAATAGTACTATAATAGTCGTATAATAGTATTCACTATTTTATATACTGTATTATAGTACTGTTATACTACATACATTATATCTACTATAGTTAATCTATTATATCATTAACTATATTACGTATTAGACTAGATCTAATAATATGCTGTACTGGACTGTTTATTACCTTTGAGTAGATCTGTATCATTTCATTGTTATAACAGACAGAAAGCAGACAGCTGAGTGCCAGGGTCCTCACTAATTGATTTGGTGATTTCGTTAAATTTTCGCGCCAATGATCGGTCAATTAATAAGAACTTCAAGGTGCAACATAGATTAAATCAGGAAAAATACACGCAGGTAAGTGATGAGGACACATAGCCGTGGATATATATCATCACATCACTCAGTGTGTAAGCGGCTCAGACATGTTACTGTAAGCTGTTGTTGGACAACGTGCTGATCGTGGTTTATACGTCAAATCACTGGCAAAGAAAGCAAACACACACACACACATACACATACAGGACACACACAGCTGTTAGCTGCTTGCGAAGACATGGGACATTACTACTGCAGGGGATCTGGTACGGCCCAGGAGCTGGTGTGATCTAAATCTCCCTTGTTTTAAGACTTTTTGGCGATTGCACTCGTCTCGGCCTTGATGGCAGAACAGATTAGGAATTCAGACAGTATCAGGTGCAGTAAAGTCTTTAAAAGATTCCCAGACCCGATGAACGTCCATGAACTGTAACATATGCGATTCCACTTTTTTTGCAAACTAGAATCCTCCTCGACCATCGGAACCCGGATTCAAGTCCCAGTGCTACCTTCTGGCTGGGAGAGGAAAAGTCGAGAGACTGCCAATTCCGGGAAAAGCCCCAGACCCTCCAGGCAACCCTGACCATGATAAGTAAGAGGGGAAGCTAGTGACGCAGTCCACCCTGATGATACCGGGGTTTTTTTCTGGTGACCATCTTGTCAGGTCGGGTATCGCACTGGCATGTTGTTTAAAAAGTGATCATCCCTTGGGACTTCAGGGAAAGGGTCCGGACCCTGGACAAACCCCCCACCCCCAGAGCAACCTGGCTAGACTAAGCAGGGCAAAAAACAGGAAAGAAACAAAGCTATTGCTGGATGCAACTTTTTTTTATAATAACATAAAATAGCACTGTGAATGGGAGCAGCGTCCAGATTAATAATTAAAGCCATAAAACAGTTTAGCTTCTTCGGGGAGTTTAAAGAGCACACAGGATCGCAATCACATATGAAACTACAATGAAACAGTTTGTTTTCTCATGAAATCACTTCCTTTACTGAATTCACATGCTATTTAAACTCTCCAAAGCAGGGTTAATGAACACACACACACACACACACACACACACACACACACACACACACACACACACACACACACACACGAGTGCAGCGGTGCTTTAAACACACGTCAGATCTGACAGCAAACAAAAACAGGCTATTCACGGATCATCCTGTAGACCATGTTCACCATGGTCACCTTAGGCCTTTGAACCCCTCAGGATTTTAACATGAGCAAAAAAACTTAAGGTTTCCCATCAAACAGAAAACAAAGGCGCCGTTTAACATCTGCATTTCGTTCTGTGAAACAGGCCGATGACCGGACATCAGTCACCTCATTGTTTGGATACTCAGCACAGTGTTTTATTTTAAACCATAACATTCATTACAATGCAGTACGAAGACATTTGGCACAGTAGTGAACTGGACAATACTTTTCAAGACCGCGATTCTCTTTTCTGTCAGCAGGTGTCGCAAGGGTTCGCCCGCCCTACCGACAGATTTTTATTTCCTGTTATAATTCTTAAGACCTCGGACGATAAAGCGAAGTGCAAATTGGTTAGCAGGTGAAAACTACGTGAGCTTTAATACTTACATGAGTGTGAGGTGTTTATAGTTGGAGAGCTCCACAGGGACCTGGGTGAACTGGTTTCCATCCAGATAGCTACCAGGGATAAACACAAGACGAGTCAGATTTATTTCTATAACGCGTTTTACAGC
Source organism: Ancistrus triradiatus (assembly GCA_025084515.1). Classification (NCBI taxonomy): domain Eukaryota; kingdom Metazoa; phylum Chordata; class Actinopteri; order Siluriformes; family Loricariidae; genus Ancistrus; species Ancistrus triradiatus. The sequence goes on from JAJAGP010005230.1 coordinate 22,369, forward strand.
GGAGCATCGTCTTAAGGCAGATTTATAAAAATCCAGACCTGCAGCCCTAAATGAGCAAACCTGGGGCAACAGTGGAAAGAAGAATCCCTATATATTATAAGGAAGAAACCCTGGGAGGAGCAAGACTCAAAAATGGGCCAAGGCTCCTTTGGCAGAACGATTCACTCTGCTCACGATTCCATTCGACTCACGATTCGATTTTCTCATGATTACTGATTTTACATTTGACAAAAGATATTCCTTTGTTATTTCTGTAGTGTAAACAATGGACATTTTCTTTTTTTTAGCAATAAAACTTTAGTCCTTTATTAAAGAAATGACTATAAACATTAGGTTGAAAATTGTAAACAAAATGCCCTATTCCATCAGTGCAATACCTCTTATAGTCAATATTTCTTTTTATTCTGTCCCTGCATTACTAATCAAAAGGCGCTGTGTGAGGGTCTTGTTCTGTTTTTGTGTAGATGTGCACTGTTCTGGAGCAGCAATCCTAATTTAATTGTATAATATACCATGACTTAAAGGCGCTATCTTAAGTTATCTTACTGCAGCTTCATCATATATTAAAGAACCGGAGGAAAACATTTTTTATTTCTGAAGAATAACCATTCAAAATAATGAGTACTTCTTTAGTATAAAAAATAATAAATGTTATGTAATAATTTAAACAAAAATAAACTTTGCAATAAAAAAATTGGGTTGACGTACAGTTCGGTGACGTCTTTGGGGATGCCTTTGGGCAGGGCGCTCAGGCCTTTGTTGCTGCAGCGCACCACGGTGTCCAAACACGAGCACTCCAGGGGGCATCGAGCAGAGGGGGAGCAGCTGTTCTCATCATCGCCTAAACACAAACACACAGTACACATAAGAACAACTGTATGATGGTCCATCCCAGATGCCTCCGAGCCCAGAGAGGTCGACGCCACATCTGGACGTGGTTATAACATAAGGCTTCTTTTTAGCACAGTAACGTTTTAAGTGGCATTTGTGAATGTAGGTCTGTATTGTAGAGCTTGATAAAGATTTGATAAAGGAATCTCTTGTCCATGTGTTTCAATCAGCTACTGATAAATGATGGTTCTTGATCCAGCGCCGTCTGAGGGATTTAGGCTTGTACCCTTACCCTTTACACTGAAATCCCTCCAGATTCTGAATCATTTAATGATATTATGCTCCGTAGAGGGAGAAATATATAAATCCCTTGCAGTCTTTCTCTGAGGAACATTGTTTTTAAACATTTCACATGTTCTCACACATTTGTTGATCCTCTGTACTCCTCAAAGACTCAGCCTTTCCTACTGTTTTTGTACCATATCATTATTATAATCATCTGTTAGCCATAAATTACCCCGTCCCAACTTTTTTTTGGAAAGTGTTGCAGGTCTGAAATGCAGGACTGGTTTATTAACAAATGAAATGAAGATGGTAATTAAATAAAAGTTTCTTAGCTCATACCATCTTCGCAGGAGAAGTCCTGCGTGGCCACGTCCTGTATCGGGATCTCTTTGAGGAAGTAGGGCTTTAGGCAGCGAGGGTTTCCCGTCACGATGCGCTTCTTCCGAAGCCACTCCCCCAACCAGGCCATGTGACAGTTACAGTTGAAGGGATTGGCCAGCAGGTTCCTGAGAGGTGGAGAAGAGTCACAGTTATTGACTGTAGACATTTATGCCTAGATGCCGCTTTGGCTGCTTCGGCTCGATTCGGTTGGCGCGATACATCAGTGCGTCCGCCATATTGGTCCAGGCAAGACGCGCTTGTAAACAAATGGAGTGTGTATCAGCGTCAGGCAAGGTAACGTGATGGAAAATAATTCACTGTTATAATGGATATTTTCCTTGGTTAATTTAACTTATGAAATGTGTTGAAAGCTTTTTATGTTCTCGAAATGCCTTCTACACCCTCATTATTTGAGCTTTTCTTTTGCCCCAGGTCAGAACTCGGCTCATTCAATTTGAAATACTGAAAAAAATCTAAACTGTGTATCTTTAAATCTAACAAGAACTTGTAAGTCAGTCTGCTTTCTGGTTGACAGTGAATTGTTACAGATCTACTCAAAGACAGACCAGGACAGCATATTATTAACCTATGAATACAATAAGCTGTAGTCTAATAAATAATAACTAATTAAATAACACATTAACAACCCTAGATATAGTATATGTAGTATAATAGTACTATAACACAATATATAAAATAGTGAATACTATATAATACAGCTATTATATTACTAATTATACTACATACACTATGTACTATTGCTAATCTATTACTGTTATTGTTTTATTATATTATTATGATTATGATTTATTAGTAGAATCAGGCATGTTTTTTCCAATACAGTTTCTGGAGAATTAAGAGACGTTGCCTGGACCAATATGGCGACGGCGTTGACGCGTGATCCAGCGGCCAATGCGGCGTCTGGGTTAAGGGCAGCAATGTTTTAGCATTAAGAACTGTGTGTGTGTGTGTGTGTGTGTGTGTATACTTACAGTGTAGAGAGAGAGTGGAGTGTGTCGAAGGCTCCGCGGTTGATGGAGGTGATCAGGTTGTCATAGAGAGACAGCAGCCGAACTGAACTGAGCCCAGTAAAGCTGCTGTTACTCACACAGCTGAGCTTGTTACTGCGCAGCATCCTACACACACACACACACACGCACACACACACACACGCGCACACGCACACATGCATGCACACACGCACGCAATTAGATGAGCAAGTGACCTTATCACTGATGACTCTGACATTTCCGAAGGCCTCTGCTGGCCCGGCTGCGTGTGCGCAGGTGCAGTACTCACAGCGTGCGCAGACCCGGCAGTCCCTTGAACATGCTGTAGTGGACGCTCTCGAGCCGGTTGCTGGTCATTATGAGCTCATTCACTCCACCTGCTCCCTCAAACGTTCCCTCCTCAATATCGCTGATTTTATTGTTGCTGAAATTACTGCACAACGCACACGCACACACACACACACAAAGAAATGATAGAACGAACACACAAACAATGCACACACAAATAAATGAGACACAACGCGCACGCACACAAATAAATGAGACATTATGCACACACACACACACACACACACACACACGCACAAAGAAATGAGACCGAAAGACAGAGAAACAAGACAAAAGTTTGTATAACAAAGAGTGAGAGAGAAACTGAGAGAGTTATAGTGAGAGTATTGAGAAGAGAGTGAAAGAGAGTCATGAAGTGACAGTGAAAGCTAGAGAGTGAGAGTTAGAAAAAGAGACAGTGACAGTTAAAGACAGGGTGAAAGATAGTGAGAGGGAGAGAGTAAAAGAGTAACAGAGTTACAGAGACAGAGTGAGTGTGAGTGAGAATGAAATAGTGAAAGAGTTATAGGGTGAAAGTAACAGAAAGAGAGACACCGAAAGAGAGTGAGAGTGCAATAGAGAAAGAGTTACAGAGTGAACGAGACACAAGAGCTATAGAGTGATAGTAAGAGAGACAGTGGGAGAAAGTCTGAGAGTCTGAGGGAGAGAAGCAGGGCAAGAGTTATGGAGTGAGAGTGTCAGGGAGAGAGACTGAAAGAGTTACAGAGTGAGACTAAGTATAATAGTAAGAGGGAGAGAGACAGTGAAAAAGTTATAAAGTGAGAGAAAGAGTAAGAAAGTAAGAGAGTGAAAGTAAGCAAGAGTAAGAGAGACAGTATGTTACAGACTGAGAGTGAGACAGTAGAAGAGGGAGAGAAAGTGAGAGTTAAGGGTGAGAGAGCATCAAACAGAGTCTGACTGAGACAGTGAAAGAGATACTGAGTGAGAGAGAGTGTCAAAGAGTTACAGAGTGATGGCAAGTGAGACAGTAAAAGAGTCTGAGAGTGAGAGTGATGAAGATATTACATTACAGAGTGAGACTATAGAAGAGGGAAAGGACGTTAGTGAGAGAAAGACTGAAAAAGTTATGGAGTAACAGTAAGTGAAATAGCAAAATGGAGAGATGGTGAAAGGGTCAAAGAGTGAAAGGAACCGAGGCAGGGGAAGTTACAGAGTGAGAGTGAGTGCGAGAGTGAAACATTTACAGAGTGAAAGAGAGTTGGAGAGAGACAGTGAAAGTCATAGTGAGAGTGAGGGGGAGAGATACATGACAGTTAGAGATATGGCAAAAGAGAGTGAGACAAAGAGAATTACAGAGTGAGAGAGAGTGAAGAGTTATAGAGTGAGAGCAAGAGGAACAGAGACAATGACATAGTTACAGAATGAGAGAGAAAGTGCTGTAGAGTGAGAGTAAGAGAGGCAATCAAAGAGAGTCAGAGAGTGAAAGGGAGAGAGATCGGGAAAGAGAATGAGAGTGATATAGTAAAAACGTTATAAAGTGAAAGTGAGAGGGCGATAGTGAGTGGTAGTGAAACAGAGTCTATGAGAGACCTAGTGAAAGCGTAACTGAGTAAGAGAGACCAAAGAGAGTCTGAGAGTGAGCCAGAGAGAGGAGGAGTGAGAGAGAGCGTGAGAGTCAGACAGAGATAATGAGAGAGACAGAAGGACGGACACTTCAGACTCACATCTTGCGGAGTTGTGGGAGCCTTTTGAAGACGCCCGTCGCCTCCAGCACAGTAAATTCATTATTGTTCAAACGTCTGTGAGGGAAAATCGTACAGGGTGTGATCAGTAACGATGATATCACACATCACACACATCACACATATCACACACATATCACACACACACCACACATATCACACACAACACACACATCACGTTCAGGTTTTACAGGAATGTTTCAGGATTCTTTTGAGAGCGGAGCCTGTGCTAACCTCTTTCTCCACCACGACCACATCACAGGAGAATAACACAGACATTCCAGCTAATGATGCTTCACATTGTGTGTGTGTGTGTGTGTGTGTGTGTGTGTGAAGCGCTCACAGTTCTGCGGTGTACTGTGGAATATTCTCAGGGATCTTGGTGAGCTTTTGCCCCGAACAGTCGACCGTCGTTCCCTCGCAGCGACACTTTTCCGGACACACGAGATCAGCAAAGCAGCTTCCGCTCAGTTTAGTGCGGTAATCCTCCACACCTACACACACACACACACACACACACACATCACAAAGAATGATTTTGAAACATGATTTGCATCCATGAGCACAGCCATGAGCCACATCCCAATCTGCATAAAACTGTACTAAAAGGATCCTACTATAGTCAGATTACAAGACAAATGTTGCCAGAATGTGGAATATTACGTAGACAGTCACATCTCTGGCATGCAAGTCTGAGGCGAGGTGAGTGTAAGGTCTCCAGAGACTGAGATGTCTCGGGTCATGTCCGAGTCTTGTGGAGAGTCCCTGGTGTGTGAGCCTGAGTCTCTGAACTGTGAGTCTGTGTCTTCCATCTCTGGCTCCCGAGTCGAGTCTCCAGTCTCTGGTCTTAGTCTCTGTATTGTGAGTCTGAGTCTTGAATCTCTGTAGTATGACTCTGAGTCTCTGTATTGTGAGTCTGAGTCTTGAATCTCTGGAGTGTGAGTCTGAGTTTCAAATCTCTGGAGTGCGAGTCCAAGGTTTGAGTCTCTGGCTCCCAAGTCGAGTCTTAAATCTCCAGTGCATGGGTCCGAATCTTAAGTCTCTGTAGTGTGAGTCTGAGTTGAGTCTCTGTTTCTGACACGTGACTTCGAGTCTAAAATCTCTGGCAATGCGAGTTGGAGTCTCGAGTCTGAGTTTCAACTCTCTGACGTGTGAGTCAGAGTCTCGAGTCTTGAGTATCCGGTGCATGAGTCTGAATCTCAAATCTCTGGTGTGCAACTTCAAGCCTTGAGTCTCTGGAGTGTGAGTCTAAGTCTTAAATCTCCAGTTCATGGGCCCGAATCTTGAGTCTCTGGCATGTCAGTCTTGAGTTTCAAATCTCTGGTGTGCAAGTTCGAGTTCTGATTCTAGGCCAAGTCTTGTGTGACGAGTCTTGTTCGACACAGCAAGTGTTAGGCTCACGATTCTGCGTCAAGTCCAAGTCTCAAGTCGTGTGCACCAGTCAAGTCTCAAGTCAAGTTCAAGTCTCATGTGGTGAGTCTTTTTCCACTCCGGGAGTTGAGTCTGAAGTCAAGTCAAGTCCAAGTCTCAAGTTTAAAGCCATGGGTGAGCGAATCTGAGTTCAGCCACTGGTACACAAATCCAAATCAAGTCTCAAGTTCTAGTCTTAAGTCTCTAACATGCGAGCCTCTGGCGTACGAGTCCGAGTCCTATCTCTGCTATATGCAGATCACTGCTGTAACCGACGCTAACATCCTGTCATCTTAACACCTAGCCTTGTCCGAATCACACACCAAGTATTAACCTGATAATAATGTTAATACATAACATAAATACCTGTAACTGTAATATTTAATAAGATAAAGAGCTCCAGACAGACAAGTAAGTTATGATGCAAGCAACGAGGGGAAAAATGGGGAACGTCAAGGGGAAGGGGGGCTGTTAAAGGTTAAATTAGTCATAATCACCAAGGCAACCCGGTTTGTGTTAAGATTGGTGTTGGTGTGGTGAATGGATAAGACATGGGAGGGTTAAGGCTGTGAGAGGACTGCTGTTCTGTGCTGGGATTGGTTGAAAGGACAGTCATGTGACGGGTAATGATGAGGATTATTGGAAGGACGTGTGCCTGACGCCACGTTTACACAACACACCAGGCAGTAACACAGCACTTCTAACTTGAAACACACACACACACACACACACACACACACACACACACACACAGGTTGACTCTTGCTGCTTGCTGATGCTGCAAGACGTCCCATGGCGCTTGACAGAACCATGTTACAGTGTGGAGAGAGACAAGCATGGTTAGATCAAGCACAACGGAAAACCCTGCTCAATACACACTCAGTGAGAGAGAGAGAGAGAGAGAAAGAGAGAGAGAGAGAGTGAGAGAGAGAGAGAGAAAGAGAGAGAGAGAAACGAGACGAGAAGAGAAGAGCAGAGTAAGAAAGATGAAAAGAAAATGGAGAGAAAGAGAATAGAAAAGTACCAAAAGAGAGTGTGGCAGGAATGTTGCAGCTGAAGCTTTGACTTCAAGAAGTTCAACCACACACACACACACACACACACACACACACACACACACACACACACACACACACACACACACACACACACAGTGTCGCTCTGTACAGTTTGTAAGCCCGCTGTAACCTGTCCATTTATGGAAAAGGACCACCTGAGTACCATTAAAGCTGTCAAAAACTACATGTTTATTGTTTAACGTCCGAATTCTTAAGAATTATAACAAGAACTAAAAATCTTAGTCTTATATGCATCTAATTCATGTCTGAATGACAGAAAAATAGTACAGGCGACACCTGCTGACAGAAAAGAGAATGGCAGTCTTGAAAGGCAGAAAACAACGTAGCAATGTTCCACTCTGGTTTTCGTTTTCGGTATGTGATTAAAGTTTTAAAAAAGGTACAAAGACAAAAAATTATTTTCTGTACAATAGTGTGTCGTACTAAATGTTTTCATATTGTGTTTTATTTACTATTATTCTTTAAAATAAAACACCATGTGCAAAGTATCTGAACTAATTTGTGACTACGTCTGTAATGCGGATGTACAGCATATCTTTATATATCTGGGGTTATCTTTATTATAGATCTTTATTAATCCTTATTATTAAGTTCATTAACCATATTCATATTCATATTCATTAACCCATATATGACCTTATCATAATATAACACGGCTTTTCTTCACTACATTTCCCAGCGCTCATCACACCTGCCGCATGGCGCCTTACGAGATACACACTGCCAATTTTCTTGTATTGCATATCGCAATGAATACAAAATTCAAAATTCAGAGTTTCTGCTGAAGCTGCGCTGTCACATTTGCAGCATGCAGCTCTACAGTGAGATAATATTTTACTTTTTTTAAATAGTATAAACAATGTGGTGATCCATGTTAATAGTAAATCGGTGTGTAAAACACCAGTTTCTGGCTATTTTGTACAAATTTCACAGATGTTAAGCAACGCAAGTCTGAGCTTATATCTGAACCTATACTGTCATAAACGCTTAAATAACGACGTTTCATTTTTATAATCTATTAGCCAGACCCAGAAAGTGTGATTTCCTACAATCAGGTCCGTCCCGTGGTCCTGAGACAGTCCGGTTCCACTGATGGGCGGGATAGAGGGGGCTGACAAACAAACTACGCGTACGTCATAAAGTGAGGGGCGGGGCCAGTCAGTGGGAGGAGGATACAGGCCATGCTCTGATTGGCTGAGCGTTTGTGCTCATTGGTGTCATACTTACACTTACTGACTTGATGGATCCCTGAGTGTGTACGGGAGACGGAGAGAGAGATAGCTCATCATACACGTACACACACACACACACAACCTTTTCTTAATGTGTGAACGGTGTGAACGATTTTACACTCTGACCGTGTGCGATAAGTGAGTCACACACACACACACACACACGCAATCCGCAGTGCATGCTCGGTGCAGACTAGTGCTCGGTTTGTAAGTGATTTAAATCCTTTAAAATCCGTGGCAGTAAAATGCAACACACACACACACACACACACACACACACACACACACACAGGCGCACGCTGGGCCTGATCATACTGTACCTGGTATGTAATACTGCTCTTTAGCTTACATAAAAGAAGACAGAGAGAGAAAGCTTCAGCGTTTTGGTTGTCAATAGACACAGGTAGGCCGAAAGATACACCCCACACCACACACACCCCACACACCACCCATATATGTATACTAGTGAAAACGTGACCGTTTGAACCCACACCAAAAACCTCACTCGCACTCGAGCTGATCTTAGATCTATGGTTCGGGGATTTTAACGTGAAAGCCTTCACTCTTACGATTTTTGGGCAAGAAAAAAAAACAGATGCGATTTTTAACGTCGCATTACCTTCACACCGAGTGCACGTTCTGTTTTTTGTCTAAACCCTCTTAAAACTCCCTGTCCGCTTTTGCTTTCTTTAATTTCCCTTTTCTTAATGTGTCGGAGATTTCGTCAGTCTTTTTCATATTGTCAACGTAAAACAACAAAGACCTGAGCTGGGATCAGTGCAGGAAGCTTTTATAGTTTGTGTTTTTTGGGAGAATGCACTTAGATAAATAATCAGAAGCTTCCATCCAGTGCCTGTGAGCTTTATCACCATCATTCTCCAGCCTTTCAGTTCTGTTCCACCAGATGTTTCTTTAATATCCATGTTTTTAGAGGCAGCCTGTTGCTCGTCATGTAAGCTCTTGAGCTGTTCTGCCCGGCAACCGAGCTCTGATTGGTCAGGCTGATTTTAAGGCAGAAATTAGAACAGGCTCTGATTAAAGATTACGCAGCATCACAGGACATCATTGTAGGACTTGGTATGAAGGACAGCGTTCATATACGTGTGTTGTTTTTCAAAGCTTGATGTGCCTTTCTTTAAAGAGCCTATATGTAATGGAGGATGAACAACACAATGTAGAGCCACTTCATCATTCCTACTGGTGGTTAATTTGTTCAGACACAAATTAAACATCTCTAATACACTATATATATATATATAGTGTGTCCAGTGAGAGACAGACAGATACAAAGACGTGTACACAGATAAGGACAGATTTTTGGGAGATTAACAGAAACTATGAAAGCATTTGATGCAGGAAACTTCAATCTGCTCAAAAATTCACAACCTGACTCAAGCATGATCGCAACATGTAGCGGTACTAACGCATGTCCTGTATGAGCTTGTAAGCTTGTATATGACGTAACATGAAAACGCATTACAAACTCATCCAAAGAGCAAATGGCGTACGCAATTACAGCCACGCCATTTTAAAGGCGGAGCTAACCTGCAGAGCTGCTACATAAGAGCTGCACAAATTCCAATCTGAAGCCGGACTGCTGTGGATCAGTTATGTATCAGAGTGTGAAGGTCAGTTAGGTGTATGTGTGTTTGTGTGTGTGTGTGTGTGTGTGTGTACCTGAGCAGCGGAACTTCTTGCTCTTGATCTGCCCGATCCGTTTGTTGGCCAGGCGCCGTGGGCTGGTGCAGCGGGCACCGCTGGTCTCAATCGGGTTCTCCTGGAGATAATCAGCCAGCCACTTCAGGTGGCAATCACACACAAACGGGTTCTGGGCCAGATGACTGACACACACACACACACACATACATGTTAGACAATCAAAAAAAACCTAACTTTATTTACACATTTTACCTTATGGCATGCAAATACCGAGAAAAGGCAACATTTAACAACTTTAACAACAGGGTTTGAAAACTGATCAGGTCCCTGATTCGGTACTTCGTAGAGCCACATTTTTGCTTTAATTAGAGCCTGAGATTGTTTGCATCTGGACTGGGGACTATCTGCTTGCTCTTCCTTTCACAATTCTTCATGTTTTGTCAGATTTCATGGTGAGCAGCAATGAACTCCTCTCTTCACAACCGTCCGTGACTGGACTGCTGTTAGGGTCGTTGTCATGCTGACAGACGAACCACCTGCTCATCTTCAACTATTAAACAGAGGGCTACAAGTTTCCCTCATGGTTTTAGGTTTGCTTGGGAGCATCCAACCGCCCAGCCCTCGCTTCGAAGACTGCATAATGCTACCACCGCCATGCTTCATAGCAGATATGGTGTTGTAAAGTCAAATTTATTTCTATAGCACTTTTTACAGTGAATCAACGAGCCCTAGCTGAGCAAACCCGGGGTGACAGTGGCAAGGAAAAACTTCCCTAAATACTCAGAGAGTGTTACGGAGTCTCACAGGGTCTGGATGGCGCGTAGCGATGAGAACGTCCCCTTTGCGATGGTCTGCAGCTTGTTGTCATACAGAGAGAGCAGGTTGAGGTTCTGCAGGTCCTGGAAGGCGTCCACTCGCAGACAGTTGATCTTATTCGCGTTTAGTAACCTGTCGGGACCCGGACAGAGGATAGGTAGAGATAAGAAGCTACTTAAGCAACACAACACAAGAGGGGGTGTTTCTTTGTTCGGTTGCGTAGTTAAATCCAGCCGCGATGTTATTCGTATTTACACACGATCTCAAGTGTTCTACTGCTTTTATATAACAGTTTTCTGTACAACAAAATAATCCAGTTAAGCCCTGAATATGTTTTCATGCTGACGAATGCCTTCCGCCAAAAAAGAGGTCCACAACAAATGTGATGTTGTTATGCATATTATAATTCCCTACTTATCCTTAGCACTAGAAGCACCGGGCAGTTTGAACGGAATAAACTTAGAAATGTCGAGCGCTGGTCATTTGAACGTTGTGACTTCCTACTAGTAGCAATGTGTAGGGTTTAATTCTGGTACTTAAATCGTCTCAAAAGATCGCTCAGTCTAGAAACAAGAAACTGCTGTTATTGACACATAATGGTCGCTAGATGGCGCTTCTTGCCCTAAGCAAATACCTTGGTTATGATGTTTGGTTGTGGAACGCAAGTCGTCTCTTTCATCATTTAGCATAATGTTCTTATTTATTTATTTATTTATTTATTTATTTGTGGCATAAATGTTTCCGAAGGCACACATTACGAACACTATAAATCGGAGAGTGGACTGAGTGGTAATGAAGAAGTATGCTACGGTACGCTACCATGGATTTATATAACACTACCAAGCAACGTTATTTCTAAATACAACGTGCACATGCGCAAAGATTAAAGGGGAAAAGGTCTAAAATTAAAATTATTTACGCATTAAACGACAGAATTTACTTATTTATTAGGGTTATTGCGTTATCTGTATGTGATATATGTGTGCTAAAAGCTTGTCGTTACTTGGCAACGCGTCGGCGGAGTGATACCGTTTCACAAATATCATCATGCTTAGAAGTCTCCTTAACCAATCAGCGTGTGAGGTCGGAACTAGCTGTTGTATAAACGAATATAAAACAAGATTTAATACACATATATTTATTTATTAATGATAGATCACTAGGAGGCATGTAAGCTCTCATACAGTGGTCACTGGTTTAATGAGGATCTATTTATCTACTTTATCTACTTTTATAATCTATTCAAGCAGAAATATAGAACATTCTACAGGGTCCACAAAGCAAGTGTGTAAGTGTGTGTGTGTGTGTGTGTGCGCGCGCGCGCTCATGTACATCTCTATTCAGTGGACGGAATGTGTGTCCAATTTGTGACCAGATGTTTGAAATATGTGCATTACCATGCTTAAGAACACACACTGGATGTTTTGTGTGTGTAGAGCTTATGCACCTGTGTTGCCTGTCATAATAGGGATGAGTAAGGATTTGCAGAGAACTCTCTCAGGAGCATGTGTGTGTGTGTGTGTGTGTGTGTGTGTGTGTGTGTGTTACTTACAGTAGCTGTAGAGAGAAAAGTCCATCAAACAGTCCTTTAGGGAGTTCCGTGATTTTATTGCCGTACAGGACCCTGAAGACAAAAGAGAAGCTCGTGAGCTAAAATCCACCTGCTGCCGCCTAAGCAAGTGAGCAGAAGGTTATGAGTTCTAATCCCTCTCCTCTGTAGATTCAAATCTCTTAGTGATGAGTAACCAAAAGGGTAAGAGTTTAAATCCCTGTCTCATAGTGAGTGTAAGGCTAGGGATTTTATATCGTTCACTGCTTAAGGTTTTATTTTGGTTCAACATCCTCTGCGGGTTAACATTCCGCACTAGTAAATATAGGGTTGTGAGTTCAAATCCCACA
>JAJAGP010005231.1:0-36063 GCA_025084515.1 Ancistrus triradiatus
GCACACATCCAAGACAACAAAAGACAACGGCTTAGGGACAACTGTGAATGTCCTTGAGTGGCCCAGCCAGAGTCCTGACTGAAACCCAATCGAACATCTCTGGAGAGACCTGAAAATGGCTGTGCATTGTTGGTCTCCATCCAAAGTGACAGAACTTGAGAGGATCTGCAGAGAAGAATGGAAGAAAATTCCCAAATCCAGGTGAAACACTTGTGGCATCAACACAAGAAGGCTGTAATCTCTGCCAATCTCTGCCTTCAACTAAGTACTGAGTAAAGGTTCTGAATACTTATGGCAATGCAATAGTTTAGCTTTTCCATTTCAATATATTTGCAAAAAATTCTGAAATTCTGTTTACACTTCGTCATTATGGGGTATTGAGTGCAGAATGATGGGGATTTTTTTTATTTTAGCACAAAAAGTGAAAGGGCCTGAAGTCTTTCTGAAAGCATTAAGTGCCACCAGCTTCAGGTAGTGTTCACATCAACCATCAGTGTGGGAGAAGATGTGATCTCAGTTATTTTGATGGGCTGCTTGGAGTATTTCTGAATGCATAACACTTTGAATCTTGAAACAGATAGGGGATAAGAGCAAAAGAAAAAAGTAACCTGTAGCCTGGTCTGATGAATCTCGAATTGTTGTGAGGCACATAGTTGGTAGGGTCAGAATTTGGTGCCAACAGCAAGAATCCATGAACCTAATCTGCCTTGTATCAACAGTGCAGGCTGAAGGTGGTGTAATGGTGTGCGGAATGTTTTCTTGGCAAGCATTGGCCCCTTAATACTATTGAATTCCACAGCCTATTTGAGTGTTGCTGCTGACCATGTGATTTCCTTCATGGCCACCGTTTGCCCATCTTCTAGTGGCTGTCTGGTTTCATGAACATGCCAATGTGTTCAGTGTTCTTCAGTGGCCTTCCCATTCACCAGATCTGAGTCCTATAGAACACAATTGGAATGTGGTAGAATGGGAAACTAGCTGCATGAAAGTACACCTAAAGAATTTGCAGGAATTGTGTGATGCAAGCAGTACTTCTAAGGAATGTTTTGAACATCTTGTGGAATCTGTGTCACTAGTAATTGAGACTTTTCTGAGAGAAAAGGGAGGCCCTACCCTGTATTAGTGTAGTGTTCCTAATAAAGGGCTTGGTGAGTGTATGTTTAATTTTTGTGCCCTGCCTTTTTGGTGAACATTTTATTGTGCTCTTGCATCCAGAGGTGAGGGCAGAGGTGGTTGTTGGTGAGGCTGTTCCTGGTTATGAAGAGGATGATGGTGACAATGGTGGAGAGGTCCTACCTCCCCTTGCAGATATGGATGGCATGGAGCTGGAGCATGAACCTGAGGAGCATACTGAAAGACATCAGGTACCAATCAAGTCCAAAATGCTCTGTTTAGATGACATTGTATCTTCAGACTGACTACTGACAAGTGAGATTCAAGCTGTATTGCTGCTCCTACGGCTGGGCGAGATGAGCTAAAATTCATATCACAATATTTTCCACCATCAATACGATAACGATGTAGTATCACGATATACCAAAAATTCAATAAAATAGACGAGACTTTATTTTTTAAAATCATTAATAACTATTAAATTACTATGACTACTAAATTCAACAGCAGTCATAGTAAATGCTAAAATGTCAAAACACAAGAGGAATTTCAGTAGAAATGTTTTTTTGTGTGTTTGAAAGTTGAAGTTGTGTGTGTGAGGGGAGGATCTGTTTCACTGTTCCTGGGTTTATCATACAGTGGTGCTTGAAAGTTTGTGAACCCTGTAGAACTTTCTGTATTTCTGCATAAATATGACCTAAAACATCATCCGATTTTCACACAAGTCCTAAAAGTAGATAAAGAGAACCCAGTTAAACAAATGAGACAAAAATATTAGATTTGGTCATTGATTTATTGAGCAAAATGAAATAAAACCCTGACACTCACACCTGAATGTCATCCCATTGATTGAAAACACTTGACTCTAATTTCACATTCAAATTAACTGCTAATCCTAGAGGTTCACATACTTTTGCCACTCAGTAATGTGTAATACTGGATCATTTTCCTCAATAAATAAATAACCAAGTATAATATTTGTGTCTCATTTGTTTAACTGGGTTCTCTTTATCTACTTTTAGGACTTGTGTGAAAATTCGATGATGTTTTAGGTCATATTTATGCAGAAGTATAGAAAATTCTAAAGGCTTCACAAACTTTCAAGCACCACTGTATAATGGAACAGCATCATTCACCTCAATACCGGTATCCCTCCATGCCCTAACTGCTCCTGATGTTTCTTTTGTGGTTACCATATTATAAACTGCAAACGGACTGTATATTGTTTTAAATATAACAAATAATAATTATTATTAAATGGAGCATGTAATGTTTCCTTAGGGTGCTGTAATTTGTTAATGAACCTCCTTTACATAAATTTTGATGAGTGCTGTTGTATTATATACGTTAGTAACTTAAATACAGAGTATATAACATGGGTGTACCTGAACAATGTCTGGGAGCCAGAACTGTACAATTAAAGGTGTTATTTGTTTCCTACTAGGCTCCGAGTGAGAAGAGAATGCTAAGGGAGAGGCCTACAGTACAGCCAGTTTCTGAGAAGCCCAAACAACTACAGGTAAGGTGCAGAGCAGTTGGCACTGAAAGATAGTGAATATGTTAATTCAGATATATAATTGTACCATGTTATTGGCCTATTATTAATCTATATTACTGCAGGTGTGCATTCAATGGGGCATGGTTTTGCCCACTGTTGAGGTCAACTGCTGTAATTAAAGTTTGACCAAACGTATTAATTATTTGACTTATTATTTGACCAGGTTTCTGTGGGACAGATGTATTAAAACATATTACATGGTCTACAGGCTATACAAAAATAATAATAAAAAATAGTTTTTATATTTAGGTAAATAAAGGTTAATATTTAGGTTTTATATTTTTTAGTTTTAAATATTTTAAATTAAATACATATATTACGTGCTGACTTTTCAAATCCAGATTAAAGTCCTTTAACTGGACTTTAATCTGTAAACTGTTCCCAGTTTATCCTGACAAGATACAAGTTGGCAGTTAATTGCAAAATTCAGGGCACAACAGTATCCTAGTTATTACTGAAATTACCTTAGGTTTGTTGGAATCGAATTATTTAGGTTACAAATTTTACTTTTATTTATAGTTATGCACTCTGAACCTTATCTTATATGTTCTTAAAACTTTGTTTGCAAACCCTTTAGTATTGTCTACATTTTTCTTGAATATGACCTAAAACACCTTCAGATTTTCACACAAGTCCTAAAAGTAGATAAAGAGAACCCAGTTAAATAAGACAAAAATATTATACTTAGTCATTTCTTTATTGAAGAAAATGATCCAATATTACATATTAGTGAGTGGCAAAAGTATGTGAACCTCTAGGATTTGCAGTTAATTTGAAGGTGAAATTAGAGTCAGGTGTTTTCAATCAATGGGATGACAATCAGGTGTGAGGGGGCACCCTGTTTTATTTAAAGAATAGGGATCTATCAAAGTCTGCTCTTCATAACACATGTTTGTGGAAGTGTATCATGGTACGGACAAAGGAGATTTCTGAGGAGCTCAGAAAAGTTGTTGTTGATGGTTACAAAACCATCTCTAAAGAGTTTGGACTCCACCAATCCACAGTCAGACAGATTGTGTACAAATGGAGGAAATTCAAGACCATTGTTACCCTCCCCAGAATTTGGTCGACTGACAAAGATCACTACCTGAAGGCCCCTCTCACATTGGCTAATGTTAATGTTCATGAGTCCCACCTCATAAGAACACGGAACACCCATGGTTTGCAATGGGCAGCGTTGCAAGGAGAAAGCCACTGCTCTCCAAAAAGAACATTGCTGCTCGTCTCAGTTTGCTAAAGATCACGTGGACGAGCCAGAAGGCTATTTGAAGAATGTTTTGTGGACGGATGAGACCAAAATAGAAGTTTTTGTTTAAAGTAAAAGGTTTTTTTTTTTGGAGAAAGGAAAACCTGCATTCCACCACAGAATAACCTTATCCATCTGTGAAAGCATGGTGTGGTAGTATCATGGTTTGGGGGCCTGTTTTGCTTGCATCTGGTCAGGACGCTTTGGCCACCATTGATGGAACAATGAATTTTGAATTCTAAGGAAAAATGTCAGGAACATCTGTCATGACTGAATTCTCAAGAGAAGGGGGTCATGCAGCAAGACAAGACCCTAGCACCCAAGCCGTTCTTACAACCAAGATGGTTCAGAAGATAAAGTCATGTTTTGGAAAGTCAACGTCCTGACCGTAATCCAATCAAAATGTTTTGTGGGAAGGACCTGAAGCGAGCAGTCTATGTTGAGGAAACCCACCAACACTCCCACAGATCTGAAGCTGTTTCTGTACGTAGGAATGGGCTTAAAAACTCCCTCCAAGCCGGTGTTGCAGGATGATCAACAGTTACAGGAAACGTTTTAGCTGGAATTTATTTGCTGCACAGGGGAGGTCACATCTTTTGCCACTCCTAACATGTAATATTGGTATCATTTTCCTCAATAAATACATGACCAGTAATAATATTTTCATTTTTCTTCTCGTTCTCTCATTTGTTTAACTGGGTTCTCGTTTCTACTTTAGAACTTGTGTGATTTAGGTCACACACTGCTCAAAAAAATAAAGGGAACACTCAAATAACAATCCTAGATCTGAATGAATGAAATATTGTCATTGAATACTTTGTTCTGTACAAAGTTGAATGTGCTGACAACAAAATCACACAAAAATCATCAATGGAAATTAAATTTATTAACCAATGGAGGCCTGGATTTGGAGTCTCACACAAAATTAAAGTGGAAAAACACACTACATGCTTATCCAACTTTGATGTAATGTCCTTAAAACAAGTCAAAATGAGCCTCAGTACTGTGTGTGGCCTCCACGTGCCTTTATGACCTCCCTACAATGCCTGGGCATGCTCCTGATGAGGTGGCGGATGGTCTCCTGAGGGATCTCCTCCCAGACATGGACTAAAGCATCCACCAACTCCTGGACAGTCTGTGGTGCAACGTGACATTGGTGGATGGAGCGAGGCATGATGTCCCAGATGTGCTCAATCGGATTCAGGTCTGAGGAACGGGTGGGCCAGTCCATAGCTTCAATACCTTCATCTTTCAGGAACTGCTGACACACTCCAGCCACATGAGGTCTAGCATTGTCCTGCATTAGGAGGAACCCAGGGCCAACCGCACTAGCATATGGTCTCACAAGGGGTCTGAGGATCTCATCTCGGTACCTAATGGCAGTCAGGCTACCTCTGGCGAGCACATGGGAGGGCTGTGCGGACCTCCACAGAAATGCCACCCCACACCATTACTGACCCACTGCCAAACCGGTCATGCTGAAGGATGTTGCAGACAGCAGATCGCTCTCCACGGCATCTCCAGACTCTGTCACGTCTGTCACATGTGCTCAGTGTGAACCTGCTTTCATCTGTGAAGAGCACAGGGCATCAGTGGCAAATTTGTCAATCCTGGTGTTCTCTGGCAAATGGCAAGCGTCCTGCACGATGTTGGGCTGTGAGCACAACCCCCATCTGTGGATGTCGGGCCCTCATACCATCCTCATGGAGCCGTTTTCTAACCGTTTGTGCAGACTCATGAACATTTGTGGCCTGCTGGAGGTCATTTTGCAGGGCTCTGGCAGTGAGGTAGCGGTCCTGCTGCTGGGTTGTTGCCCTCCTCCGGCCTCCTCCACGTCTCCTGGTGTACTGGCCTGTCTCCTGGTAGTGCCTCCAGCCTCTAGACACTACGCTGACAGACACAGCAAACCTTCTTGCCACAACTCGCATTGATGTGCCATCATGGATGAGCTGCACTGATCTGAGCCACTTTGTTTGGTTGTAGAGTCCCGTCTCTGCTAACCACGAGTGTGAAAGCACACCACCATTCAAAAATGACCAAAACATCACCATAAAGCATAGGTAATGAGCAGTGGTCTGTGTTCCCTTCCCCCCCCCTCAGACCATCCTTTATTGGAGTGTTGTCCTTGGTAATTGCCAATAATTTCCACCTGTTGTCTATTCCATTTGTACAACAGCATGTGAAATTGATTGTCAATTAGTGTTGCTTCCTAAGTGGACAGTTTGATTTCACAGAAGTTTGATTTACTTGGAGTTATATTATGTTAAGTGTTCCCTTTATTTTTTTGAGCAGTGTATATGTATACATATGCACATACTGTATGCAAGTTGTTAAATAGTATTGAAGTAGTAGTCTGGTAATCTAAATTATGCATATATGCTTTTAGGAGTTTGTGGATCCTTGGAAATTACATGACCCGTATGAAAACACAGGGGAGGATAAACCCCTAAAAATAGGTGAGAAATCAAGTTACTTTCTCAGATTGCATGTGGACTAATGTTCGTAATGTGTATAAAGACATATAATGTCACGTATGTCTAATCTTATACAGTATTTCATTGTTTTCATTGTTTGACATTGGTGTATTTAACTTTGCTCTCACACACCAGGAAAATGCTACAATGTACCAGCAGGCCTAGAAGAATCAGGCAAACGAAAAAGGAAAGGCCCTTCCATGCTACAGGACTTTTGGGGCTGGTGCTCTAGTGCTTGTAAGTTTAATTGTCCTTTAGATTTTTTTGGGAGTGGATGACATGAGGAACTGCAGTTCTTATTTCTCACAAGTACATATGTAATTAATGTATACCTTGCTTTTTGTGGAACTAGGCAGTGAAATATTTGCAGCTATTGTGATTAAAAGTTTGATTAAATGTCACCTGCCCTATTTGAGGATACAGCTAGCAGCTTGCATGAAGATGACCTACTGGGATTACAGGTGACTGGTGTATATGAGTTGAGGAGGGTCTGGCTGCAGATACACACTTAGGAATGGATGTACTTAAATGACATAAGTCACGAATCATTGTTTGTTAGGACAAAAATTTCACTTCACTTCAGTAAAATAAATCCATAAATTAAAGTTTTTAGTAGCACTATGGTTGCAAACTAAAGTAGGCCTATTGCAGAACTCAATGGAAGCAGACGGAGGTGGCTCCTAGATAAGGTGCCATCCAGAGCAGGGTTCCATAACTGCACCGTCCTTCATACTGGTCCTCAGAGACTGCTCTTGCCAGCAGCTGACTCTTGTCTCTGACCCACAGGAGATGTATGTTTTTGGATAAATTTGTTGTTTATAATAAAGGGACTCGTATGAACAAACATGATGTAACTGTGTAATGTCCAACATCTGGCCCAAACAAGTCTAAAAGGCTGAGCATTTAACTTGCAGAAGATTTGCAAAGGATGTATATTTAAAAAAAAAAAAATGGCAGCTGCTTATCACAGGTACTAACATGTGCCCCAATCATTTACAGCTGGGTGTGAACTCTTGTCATCAGCCTGGCTACTGACGGCATAGCATTAATGATTGGTACTAAGGGTGGTGGTGTTACTAAATTTAAACGGAAGGTCCATGAATGTGGTGAACAGGAGATTTGGAATTTTCATTGCATTTTACACAAAGGGGCATTGTGTAGTAAATCACTGAGAGCAATGAAATGAGTGTGGGTGGGTCATTTGTAGTATTATATATTATTTAATTGAAATGTACTTTTCAGTCCAGTATTGTAGAATAGAATAGAGACACTGAATTTATGTAGTAAGTAAGTGTATTGCTTACAGCTATTATTTGATGCCTTGGCCGCAGCAAACATGTAAATTTAGCAATGCAGCCACTCAGAGGAAATTGTTGCCACCCCTGCTTTAGATCGACACTTGAAATTCTACCTCAATAATAAATAAATGGTACAAATTCAAACATTATGCATTTTCAACTTTTACTACAGCTGTTAAAGTGACCAAACTCTCAAGGTGTATAAGTGAGTAGATATCTAATATTACTGTGCTGCCTTCCTTAGGAACCCTTTTCATTTAACCCTTTCAGTCCAGGTCATGCCAAACGAAATAAGACTACAAAATCTGTCTCACAAACCTGTAATGTATTTTGCCTTGTCTTGTTTATGTCTGTTGTACACCTTCAGATCTTTTTCATGAAGTTTGTATTCATTTTTAAATTAGATTTTATCTAACAAGTGTTCTCAAGACAGTTGATCAGCTGGAGCAGAGGGGTAAATTCAAGCAATGCAAACCTGACAGTAATCTGTAGCAGTTATGCCAGTATCACGTTTCTGATGGTTCTAATTTCAGTTTACACGTTCTAATGGTTCTTTTACCCTGTAGATGAAAGCGCAGACCGCAAGCTTAAGAATGGGCCGCTTTATCCTGGTAAATATTCATAAATGGAGCCATGTACTACACCACTGTGTACAGTGCGAAAGGCATTGAATAACAAATGCATGTTTAATTGCAGAATTCAATTACATTTACCTAAGCAAGATGGCTCAGCGACTAAAAGTGAGGAGGAAGATTCTACGGAACACGGTAGGATTGCTGCTTAATATTTGTTTTAGACCTAGACCTAAAGCTCACTTGTCTGAAAAACTTCAATGCCATATTTATACTCGGCTAACAGAGACATGAAGGGAAAATCAGGAATGTATAACCTAATCAGACAGAAAATGCATCGTCCCACCCGATGACGGACATCGTCCCATTTTTGCATCGCGATGCATCATGTCACATCGTTACATTCCTGGTTGGTGCTAAAGTATCATCTGAAATAAGAGTGTGTAGGATAACTTGGATGTCTGTCTGTTTTAGGGCGTGTACATATC
The DNA here is from genome assembly GCA_025084515.1 of Ancistrus triradiatus. NCBI lineage: Eukaryota > Metazoa > Chordata > Actinopteri > Siluriformes > Loricariidae > Ancistrus > Ancistrus triradiatus. Next base: position 8,750 of record JAJAGP010005231.1, read on the forward strand.
TGATGAAGTCTTGAAAAGAACTTACCTGGAGCCAGAGAAGCAAGATGAAGTGCTGCGACATGCAGATATGGATGGTGAGTGGACACCCACTCGTGTTATGTTAATCTACTTCGTACTGTGCACTGTAGTTTGCATTTGTTTCATACTACAATGTTTGCTTGTGTCATCCAGACGAGGATTTCTCAGATCATGAAAATGAGAACTTTGCTGATCATGGGCCTGGAGATGTTATTGGTGAACATGACCCAATCTTTTCTGGTAATATGTGTACACAAGCAGTTCTTCTGAGAATGAATGCATGTTCTGTTAAAATGACACCTTCGCTTTCTTTTTTCAGACTCGCAGACGGATCTGCTCACCTATGAGGACTTGGTCAAAAGGAGTGTGGTATGCATGGCCGCATATGCTCATTAGTAGTTTGATTTTGTTTCACACATTCATCTGTCAGACATTCCAGCTTAAGCCTTTTAATATACACAAGTCAAGCAGTGATTATTTTTTAAACATATTCAGATTCATTGATATAAGGTCTGTAGAAAAGCTGTGTTTCACCTCGTTTATTTTTATACGTTCTTGTCGCAGTAGTTACTTATTTATTTCCACTTTTTAACCCCATCACGGGTGGCGATCCAGCTCCTGTCCCTGAGAACACGAGGCTCAGATGTGGGACGACTGTCATTCCCAATACTGGCAGAGGTTGCTGTTACTGTGCTGGTGAACATCCCCCTGACCATCTTCCTGTCCCGCAGGCACCGCAAATGGTGCCTCTGTGATGCCCAGCCTGGGCGGAGGGCACTGCCATGACTTAGTGGTGGTGGCTAGATAATAAAAAATGTACTTGCCTTCATTACAGTACCACATTGAGTACTGTGATAATTGAACCTGACATGATGTCAAAGTGGGACAAAAAAATCCTGGAAAACTGATGTGAAATTTGAAAGAAATAAATGACAATTGTTATATTAAAAGCAAGTGTTCAGTGAGGGCCAAAAGTCTGAGAGCACTACTAATAGTTCGTTTTGCATTTAATGACCCCAAACACACATCAAAGCTTGGCAGAAGTCCAAAGAAGATCAATGAGTGCTAACTGTCAGGAACCTTCCTCCCTGACCTAAACACCGTCAACATTTTTGGGGGCACTTGAGGACAGTCCAAGCATTCAGTAACATCAGATGCTCCTCTTTGAAATAGTGTGAAATCCTGCTGGGATAACATGGATCATCTGATTTTGCACTTGTGGAGTCCATGCCAGCTCAAATGCATGCTGGGCGATTAGAGCAACAGGGGGAACATACCAAATACTAATAAATTCTTTCTTTTTTATCTTTCAAGGATTCAACTTTTCACTTGTGTTATGCTGGTTATATTATTTGTACTGAAAAACACTGTTAAATTCAAGAGAAATTTTAATAGTCTCAGACTTTTTGTGTCACTGACAATCAAAGAAGGTAATAACTCATAGTATCACATTTTAAGGATGCATATTAAGTAATAAAACGGCTTTCTGAACTATGAATTAGGGAAACAGTTTTACCCTGAACTCCATATTTTTGAAAATAACATTTTCTGAAAGTTTTTAGTCATTTGGTACAGCTGTATCCTATTACTACCAATATACCAAGCAGCTGTTGGTGCAGCGATGTTGACTAAATGTGTATATGCATGTGTGCTTCTGAACGTGCTGTAGGACCTGTTCCTAGCCAACTCACAGAAGTATGCACAGGAGACAGCTTTGTCTCTCAGAGTGAAGGAATGGCAGGACGAGATCAACCCTCGACTTTTGGCTCAGGTAATGTCAGCGGGCTAAATGTAACAGTTTATGGAAGTTACACATGCAATTTACAGACTAGAATGAAATCTTCCTGACAGCAGGTCTGTATGCAAAATAAGCGACTAAAATCAAATACCCATAATACCTGAAACAAATGCAGAAATTAGTTGTCTTTCTTGTAGTATTGGTATATTAACAACCATTAGCATAATATGGTTATTATCCTTATTATTAAGATAACTTAACAAATACGGTGGGGCAAAAAAGTAATTTAGTCAGCCACTGATTGCGCAAGTTCTCCTACTTAGAATGATGAGAGAGGTCTGCAAGTTTCATCATAGGTACACTTCAACTATGAGAGACAAAATGAGAACAAAAAATACAGGAAATCACATTGTAGGATTTTTAAAAGAGTTTAATTTGGGTAAATCATGGTGGAAAATAAGTATTTGGTCACCCACAAACAAGCAAGATTTCTGGCTCTCACAGACCTGTAACTTCTTCTTTTAAGAAGCTCTTCTGTCCTCCACTCGTTACCTGTATTAATGGCACCTGTTTGACCTCGTTATCTGTATAAAAGACACCTGTCCACAGCCTCAAACAGTCAGACTCCAAACTCAACCATGGCCAAGACCAAAGAGCTGTCGAAGGACACCAGGAAGAAAATTGTAGACCTGCACCAGGCTGGGAAGAGTGAATCTACAATAAGTAAGCAGGTTGGTGTGAATAAATCAACTGTGGGGAGCAATTGTAAGAAAATGGAAGACATACAAGACCATTGATAATCTCCCCTCGATCTGGGGCTCCACGGCAAGATCTCATGCCATGGGGTCAAAATGATCATGAGAACGGTGAGCAAAAATCCCAGAACTACATGGAGGGACCTGATGAATGACCTGCAGAGAGCTGGGACCAAAGTAACAAAGGCTACCATCAGTAACACACTACGCCGAGAGGGACTCAGATCCTGCAGTGCCGGCGTGTCCCCCTGCTTAAGCCAGTACATGTCCAGACCCGTCTGAAGTTTGCCAGAGAGCATATGGATGATCCAGAAGAGGATTGGGAGAATATCATGTGGTCAGATGAGACTTTTGTTATTGACCAAATACTTATTTTCCACCATGATTTACAATTAAATTCTTTAAAAATTCTACAATGTGATTTCCTGTATTTCATTTTTCTCATTTTGTCTCTCATAGTTGAAGTGTAGCTATGATGAAAATTACAGACCTCTCTCATGTTTCTAAGTAGGAGAACTTGCACAATCAGTGGCTGACTAAATACTTTTTAGCCCCACTGTATATCTTCCTGCATTAATCCTCATTCGTGTTTTTGTATTTTTAAGTTGACGATGTGAAAACGACATGGTGAAATCTTCATAGATAGATCTATAGGTACTTTATTGATCCCAAAGGGAGATTCAAGGCATCCAGTAGCTTTTCTAACAAGGGCCAAAAGGCATAGAATATAAAAAACAAGGAATAGAATACACAGAATAAAAATAAAAAAGTCTGTTTATTTGAGTAATGACAATAGTACAGTTAACTATTGTAAACAATGGAGTGCATATACACAGTTATACAATTGGCAATGCAAATGTGCATTCATAACACATTAAGAGAAGGGAAATTAAAGAAAGCAAAAGCGGACAGGGAGTTTTCAGTGTTTAGACAAAAAAAACTTATCGGACTTGGTGTGAAGGTCCCAGTACGTTAAAAATCGCATACGTTTTTTCTTGCGTAAAAATCATGCACTGTGTGAAAAGGCCTTGAGTGTGTAAAGAATGGGTAAAATCGTATCTCACCCAGCTTTACAGTGAGATAAGATTTTACTTATCTTAAATATTTAAAAAAAAGAAAGAAAAATGTATGTGGCTTTCAGTTGATATTAAATAAATCATTGTTTGTAGTATTTGTAGTTTGTAGTATCTTGACTATGTATTCAATACCCGGCACACTCCAGGATCCCACATAGCATTGCTAAATATGGCAGATAATATGGTGTGTGGACAACGTCCATCACATAACATGCAATTTCACAGAATGTATCGTGGATGCAAACCTGTATTTATACAGTATTTATAGAACCCCAAAATCTGAAGTAGTTACAGTCTGGAAATGCGTATAAAAACAGTGTTTCTTAAATGTACTGTGACTTTTATTTCATTGCAGACAGTATGAACCTGAGATATTTCATGTTATTTTTCTGGTCATCCTCATTTCATTTGTTGATAAACATCCATTCCTGCATTCCAGGCCTGCAACACATTCCAAAAAAAGTTGGGATGGTAAAGCATATACCACTTTGTAATGTTGCCAATCCTTTTCACCACGCTTAAAAGATGTTTTTACAGAAAGGATACCAAGAAATTTGGTGTTTCGGGTGTTATTTTGTCCCGTTCTTCCTGCAAACATGTCTTAAGGTGTGCGACAGTATGGGGGTCATCGTTGCTGCGTTTTTCATTTCGAAATTCTCCACACATACTCTTGGGGACAGATCAGTATAGTCCAGTACCTGTACCCTCTTCTTCCACAGCCATGCCCTTGAAATGTGTGCAGGATGAGGTTTTACATTGTCTTGTTGAAAAATTGATGCATGTTCTCGGAAAAGATGACGTGTTGAAGTCAACATATGTTGCTCTAAGATCTCAGTGTACTTTTATGCATTAATGGTGCCATCACAGAAGTGTAAATGACCTTTGCCAAGGGCTCTGACACAACTCATACCATGACAGAGCCTGGCTTTTGGACTTGTTGCTGATAACAGTCTGGATGGTCCTTTCTGTCTTTGGTCCAGAGCACAGAGCATCCGTGTTTTTCCAAAAAAAGACCTGGAATACTGATTCATCTGACCACAGACAAACATTTCTACTGTGTGATGGTCCATCCCAGATGCGTCCTCTGGATATGGTTAACATGAGGCTTCTTTTTTGCACAGTAAAGTTGTAAGTGGCATTTGTGAATGTAACTCCGTATTGACAAAAGTTTGCCAATCCCTTGCCCATGTGGTTCTATCAGCTATTGTTGTGTGGCAGTTCTTGATGCAGTGCCGTCTGAGGGATGGAAGATCATGGGTGTTCAGCTTAAGCTTGCGCCCTTGGCCTGAAATTTCTCCTGATTCCTTGAATTGTTTAATGATATTATGCACTGTAGAGGGAGAAATATGCAAATCCCTTCCAATCTTTCTTCGAGGTACATTGCTTTTAATCCTTTCAATAATTTTTTCACGCATTTGTTGACAAACTGGAGATCCTCTGGAAATCTTGGCTCATCAAAGACTCGGCCTTTCCTAGATGCTGCTTTTGTACCAAATCATGATTACAAGCACCTGTTTGAAATCACATCATTATTTGGTTTTTTTATTATTATTTATTACTAGCTCTAAATTGCCCCTGTCCCAACTTTTTATTTATTTATTTATTTTTGTCTTGCAGGCCTGAAATGCTGGATGTTTATTAACAAATGAAAAGAAGTTGACCAGAAAAACACATTAAACATCTCAGGTTCATACTGTCTGCAATGAAATAAAAGTCAAAGTAAATGTAACGAACACTGCATATATTTTTTTTTTTTCATTTGCATTTTGGGTACTGTCCCAACTTTTCCTGATTTTGGGTTGTAGTATGTTTTTATGGCATACGTGTATGTCTTTTAACGTTCTGCTAATAAGCTAATGGCACTCTGCTTTACAGGAGGATAGTCTGGTATTTGACATTCATGACTATGGGGATAGGATTGTCCATGCGCTTGGCGGCGTTGGGCTGAAGCGATCATTTGCCTCTCTTGTTAATGGCATGGAAAACACAGAAGCCTGTAGATACATGTTGGCTTCCCTTCAGCTGGTTAGTGCATCCACTTCTCATTTTATCTGCTAATACACACTCCATGTAGATTATCACAGACACTATTTCCTCATACTTGGCATAAGACATCACAAAGTTGACATTCAGAATATAGCGGTGTTAAATTGTTAATTAATTTACGGTAAAGCTGGAACTATGCTTGGGACATTAATGTTACACATTGGCACTACATTTAACATTCTAATATACTTTCATTCTCATCATGTTAATAATTTGTCTGCTCATGATTGCCATTGTCATTGTGTTTGCAGTCTTCCAGAAGTGCTTATACCTTACCGTACTGCATGCTTATATGATTCATGGCATGAACTTAGTAAACTCGAAATACACTCACTGACAAAACAAAATAAAGCACGCAGATAGAAATGTCGGATTTTTGCAGAACTCGGCATGCAGATATGTAAATGATTACTGAGCACTTAGTGTCCCTCGTATCACTACTAGGGGTGTCCGACTGTCCCATGTGATGGCTCCACAGATCATCACACCAACAGTGTGATGCTCACCACAAGGCCTCCATACTCGAACTAAAGACAATACAGTTCCAGTCCATAGCAGTCCAAGTTTCTTGTTCATGACACCACTGCAAATTAAGGCAATGGTGGCTAACTGTCAGTGGCAGGGCACGTAATGGGCATTGTGACGACAAATTTCCCTCTGATAAGCACCTGCAAATGGTTTGGGCAGAGACGGGTGTGCAGTGAAGGTGCTACCTGTGTCTGGATGGTGGACAATAAAACTGTTGGAGCTGCTCGTACTTGTCGGTGGATCAAACGGTCCTCTCTACTGGTGGTCTGTCTGGGCCGTCCAGAGCCTGTTCACCATGTATGTGCCCTCACGGAACCACTGCTCCCAACACCTCCTAACAGCTAGGTCAGAACGGCCTAGATGGAGGGCAGTTTGTCAAAACCTCCATCCTGCTTCTCTCAGTCACATGATGCACCCCCTCCCAAAGCTTGTCAACTGGGCAAAATGTATTCAAGTGCGTCTTAGAGGCATGTCTAGCAGTCAACGATCTCTCACCCAGAGGATCACTTTCCAAATGTAGCCTTTGAGAGCCTTTTTATAGGGCAGCAGCCGAAACACTTATTTCCTCTTGTGGCAAGGCCCAGTGTCAAATCAAACCACAGCTGTAATCATTGGTGTGACCACAAGTTTTGGAGCAGTCCGACATTTCTATCTGGGTGCATTAATTTTTGTCAATGAGTGTATAGTTTTGTAATATTACTTTTATAACATCACATGCACCAGTTCTTCAGAAGTCAAAGATCAGTGCACATGGGGCTTTGTTTCAGTCAAAGCTGATGCATCTTCAATTCCAAATGGCCATCCAACCACCTTGTGCAGAGTAGTGTTAAGTGAATGAACAAAAATGATGGTCAAGTGTGTGGGTTTTTTTGTTTGTTTTTACAACCCTGCAAGCAAAGGTGTGTGATCTGACGTGTGTCTGCTCCAGGCTAATGACTACACAGTCGAGATCGGCAAGAGAGATGGACTTGATGAGAGCCTGGACACCATGGAGCTGACGTTACTGAGCAAACTGAGGGCACACGAACGTCTCAAGGCCTACCATGCACCATCAGAGCGTGAAAATCCATGACCTTTCACGTGCCGTCACCACGAACCACCTCCCAAGTGACAATGGCTTATAACGCTTTCTTTTTAAATGTGGCAGAGTTGCCTATGCATTTGTTAACCCTTTAACTAGATTAAAGGACACTTCATACATGACAAATGATAAATCTACTTTAGTCTATGGCTGGGCTTAATGTGTGCATTCTAGGGGAAGACCAGTGTTGTGTACTGGATCCTCTCCAGAAGTTATTTTACCGTGCTGTCAGTTTCTTTGTTGTAGTGTCTTGCATGTTGCTACTTATTTTAACACCTTTGAAGAATGCCTCTGTGTTTATAACACTGATTCTCATGCTTCATCCATGAAGACTGATAACCAGTTTGAAATTAAGCTGTTTTTTACAAACGTATAGACTTTCTTTCAGCTTCTTTTGGTTTATATAGAACACTTTTCTGCACTCCTCCTAAACATCCTTAATTAAATAACTGCTGACATTATTTTGGTACTAATGTGTCCTTTATACACTAGAAGACTTTGAATAGACACTAAATTCTGATATCTAAGGATGAGTCACAGGATTTTTTTTAGTCACAGACTTCTGCCAAAACCAGGGACTTTTTTAAGACTGCAACTAGATTCTGTTTGAGATTACTCCTCAATACAGTGGAACCTCGGAATTTGAACTTAATTGGTTCTGGAAAGCCGTTCGAAGTTGGATCTCTTCAAAGTCGGAATCCAATTCATTGCAGACACATTTACATTTACAGCATTTAGTAGACGCCCTTATCCAGAGCGACTTGCAATTGATTAATTGTGGGTTAATTGTTGGGTCCTTGCTCAAGGTAGCCTAGCGGTTAAGGTACTGGTTCAAATCCACCTCGGCCAAGCTGCCACTGTTGGGTCCTTGAGCAAGGTACTGGACTATGGACCAAAAGGTCCAGGGTTCAAATCCCACCTCGGCCAAGCTGCCACTGTTGGGTCCTTGAGCAAGGACCCAGCGGTTAAGGTACTGGACCAAAAGGACCCAACAGTGGCAGCTTGGCCGAGGTGGGATTTGAACCCTGGACCTTTTGATCCAGTACCTTAACCGCTAGGCTACCACAGACACACCCATAGGCATACAGGCTTAACCTATGTTCAAAGAATTTTTGTTCCGAATCGTTCGAATAATGAAGCATTCGAATTTCAGCAGTGCCAGCTAGGCAGCAGACATGAGATGGTACATTTTGGAGAGGATAGACCTTGGAAATAGGTGACATTGATGTTTTAAAACAAAGACAAGGGCTAGAAAGTTAAATTGGTCCAATCCTCATATCCAGACATACTTTATTCTTCAGTCACCCCTCCAAGCATCACGTTTAAGGTTGGTCAGGGAATATCTTCACATAATTTTTCATATGATTACGAATGCTTTCAGTTATCTGCGTGGCATCTTTCATTCGGTTATAATAGTCCAGGAACAATCCATCTGGGTTAATGAGGTATATAATGATGGTATGGTCCACGATGTAGTCTCCATCATTATCCTTGGGTCCAGCGCTTGCGTAAACCCGGTATGCCCGTCCAGCCTCCTTCACCTCATCTGGGGTGCCTGTCAGTCCCATCAGCCGTGGGTGAAACTCTTTGACGTACCTGGCCATGGCGGCCACGTCATCTCTTTCAGGGTCTACAGTTATAAACAGAGGCTGCACTTTAGGCAGCTCGCTCTCATCCAGCAGCTTCACCACGTTACTCATCTTTTCCAGCTCATCCGGGCAGATATCTGGACAGTGTGTGAAACCGAAGTACATAAGCACCCACTGACCCAGGAAGTCTTTTTTGGTCCTGCGCTGCCCTGTGTGATCCAGAAGATGGAAGTCCCCTTGGCCCACAGCCACTTTTCTTAACTGCTCTATTCTCTCCATCTGTAGCTTCTGCTGCTTTTCCTCATGCATGTACCACCAGATCCCGATGAACGTGCCACCAAGCAGCAGAGTTACGACCAGACGTGTTCTGAGCTTTATCCCGGCTGAAGAACTACGATTTGGAGGTCGCATGGAGTCCTGAGAATAGCTGGCTCGCTGCACCTTAACATGACTCGACAGCCTACAGCACAGAAGTGGGCCATCATAACTAGTCAAAGGTGTCTGGTTCCTAATTTGGAATCTGTTTGGTAGTAGTGAGGAGCAGCAATAGGTTCTTGGGATAGGCAGTAGTAAAGGTGTAGAGTGTGGACTGTGGCTGGCTTGTAAACTGAACCTCAAGATGCTCCATGACGTCCTACAATTGGCAATTGTCCTAAAACCAAACATCTTCAGAGCTGGATAAAGAAGATGAATAACAACATACATTAACAGAATCAATAATGAACAGACAGCATATATGGTATAATAATTTCTATACCAGTTTCACAGACCGCAATCAAATCTAGTTCTAGACTATGCTGAAATGTCAGTGGTGACTCCTACAGCCTATTTAGTCTGGTATTAACATTAATCTTGGGCTTGAACCTCATATCTTATTGAACCTACACAGTATTTCATGGGTCAAAAACAGACTTTATTAGATACGTTACTGACCCGTCAAATTATTTATGATAAATGCATAAAAACATCATTTTGACTCACTACCCTGCTAAAAAAAACATGGTTTACCAACATAACACCTAAAACAACATATGCTGGTCCTTTCAGGATAGTTTCAGGTCCTATACAGAAACTTATACATAAATTAGTAGGTTTATTTTTGTATATTCACTCACCAGCCACTATATTAGATACACACTTTCAACTGCTCCTTGCAAATATCTAATCAGCCAATCATATGGCAGCAACTCAGTGCATTTAGACATGTAGCCATAGTCGAGACCACCTGCTGAGGTTCAAACTGAGCATCAGACTGGGAAGGAAAGGTGATTTCAGTGACTTTGAATGTGGCATGCTCGTACTTCAGAAACTCCTGATTTAGGGGGATTTTCACACAAGGTCAGCTCTAGGGTTTACAGAGAATTGTCAGAAAAAGAAAACATCCAGTGAGTGGCAGGTCTCTAGGTGAAAATGCCTTGTCGATCCCAGACTAGTTTGGGCTGCTAGATGGGTGCAATTCTGAAAGCACAACACGTCAAACCTTGAAGCAGATGTGCTACAGCAGCAGAAGACCACACTTGCAGTCACTTCAGTCAGCTAAGAATGTGCAACTGAGGGTATAATATGCACAGGCTCACCAAAATTTGATAACAAAAGACTGGATAAATGTTGCCATTAGGATGATAGGATTTGGTGTAAACATGAAAGCATGGATCCATCCAACCTGCTGTCAATTAATATCAACTGAGCATCATGGATGAGCGGCCTCAAATCTGATGATATCATGTCAATATGGACCAAAATATCTGAGAAATCTTTCTACCACTTTGTTGAAACTATTCCATGAAGAGTTATTGAAGTTCTGAAGCCAAAAGGGGGTCCTTACCAGTACACGCAAGGTGTACCTAATATAGTGGACGGTGAGTGTATTGTATCAAACCTTATTTTCTAACATACAAACACCTGACTAAAATAATCACCTCATGGATTCAACCAGGTCAAAAACTATGTATGTACACACTGGTGTCTCTGGCACACGAGGAAGTAGCACACAAACACGGTTAAACGCGTTACTAAATGGTGACTACTAGTGATGTGTCGGTCGCGACCGATCCGGCTCTAAGAGCCGGCTCTTTGAAATGAACGACGGGAGCCGGTTCCTGATTGTGAGCCGATTCATATTTTTTTTAATTCATTGTACATTCCGATACATTGCTGCTTATTGCACTTCTTGTTAGATGGTAAACTACATGTCGTTGCGTTGAACTTGTACACGTGTAATGACAATAAAGTTGAATCTAATCTAATCTAATATATATATATATATATATAGAGAGAGAGAGAGAGAGAGAGAGAGAGAGATATGATGTCTTGTTTCCCTGTATATAGTTGCAAATGAATGACATTAAATGACCTGAGACCAGATTGGACCTGTAATTAAGGTCGGGCTTCGGTTTTGTATTTTATAATTGATTTTACTGTGTTCCGTTGTGAGTATATAAATAAAAAGCATATTAATAATAACAAACATTGGATATGATGTGTTTTTACATTAGTAATTCATTTTACACATACTTTGGTAATAAATTAAGCTACAAAATATCTAAAGAGCCGAAAGAGCCGGCTCTTTTTAGTGAGCCGAGCCAAAAGAGCCGGAATTCCCATCACTAGTGACTACGCTCGTTAAGTGGTTCAATCTCAAACGTCCCCCTTCTCCCTATATAGGGACACTATCTACGTAGTGCACTATATGTTCAAATGTGTGTCATGTGGAATCTGGTCACTGCTACGTTACCCTAGCTCTCGTGTACTCCGCTTGCTAATAATTAAAGCTGTGTATACCTTTTACCAATAAATAAATAACAGAAATCACATGAATTAAACCTAAATGTTAAAAACTGTGTAAATACTATAACTAACCCCACTGCCGGCCGCGCTCTTTAACTCACCTGCTTCTCCATTAGCCGGGGTAGATGAAGGTAACGGTCTGTGGTTTTGAGATAGCAGATTCTACTCTAGAAGAGGCGTTAGTTGAACCAAAAATTGTGTTTATTTTTAATTTAAGAAGAATAACACGGTTTAATTCCAATATGTTTTGAATTGTATTCCGTAAACGGTTAATGATTTACTTTCGATTTATCCAACACAATACTCGCTTATTGACAGATTCGGTACAACCGAACGTTACTAGCAGCGTTCTTTGTGTATGTCCAACTTTTTATGTATGCCGCTCTAATAAATACTACATCGGTGTGGCCGATAATAATCACGGCAGTAGCTTCGTGTCCAAACGATGTGTAACAGATTTAAGAACATGTCCACTTTGAGATATTCCGTTTCTACGGAGTGGCGTGATATTTGAAACGCAAGCAGCTCCACTCTCCACTAGGGGGCAGTGTGCATACAGAATTCAGACTTCAGCGTAACCTTGCAGTAATCTTAACCGCTTGATGTATCATTTTAGGTCCTAATTTATACATCTCTACAATTGCTGATCTGAGATTTTCACACAACAGTTTATTCAGGGTTTAGAGACAGTGGCACTGACAAAGAGACAGGAAGCAGAGCTGGAGGTGGCAGAACTTAAGATGTTGTGGTTCTCTTTAGGAGTGTCTAGGGTGGACAGGATTAGGAATAAAATCATCAGAGGGACAGCACAGGTTGGAAAATTGGGAGACAAAATTCGAGAGGGAAGACTGAGATGGTTTGGACATGTGCAGAGGAGGGATAGTGGATATATTGGTAGGAGGATGTTGGAGATGGAGCTGCCAGGGAAGAGACGGAGAGGAAGACCAAAGAGGAGTTATTTGGTTGTGGTAAATGAAGATATGCAGGGAGTTGGGGTGAGAGTAGAGGACGTGGAGGACAGTAGAGTAGAGGACGTGGAGGACAGGGTTAGGTGGAAACGTTTAACTCGCTGTGGTGACCCCTGATAAAGGGAGAAGCTTATTTCATTCAGAAGAAGTTTATTCAGGGTTTACACAGAATGGTGCAATGAATAAAAAACATTCAATGAGCAGCAGTTTGTGGATGGAAACACCATGTTGATGAGGGAGGTCGTTGAAAATTGGCCAAACTGGTTCAAGCTGACAAAAAGGCTACAGAACGGACACTCTGTACAATTGTGCTAAGCAGAAAAGCAACTGGTGTGGTAAGCAAAATTCACACCATGTGGGACCTTGAGGCAGATGGGCTACAACAGCAGAAGAACACATCAGGCAGCTGAAGTGGGCATAGGCTTGCCAAAACAGGACAGATGAAGACTCGAAAAGCCTAGCCAGGTCTAATAAATCTCGATTTCTGCTGAAGCACACACAGATGGTAGGGTCAGAATTTTGCACCAAAAGCATTCATATCTATGGGCTCAGTCTTGCCTTGTGTCAACAGCTGATGGTGGAGGTGGTGTAATGCTATGGGGAAAATTTTGGCATACTTTTGGCCTGTCAATCATACATTCAGAAATCATCAGAATGCCATAACCAATTTGAGTATTGTTGCTGACCATGTCCATCCCTTCATGGCTACAATTTACCCATCTTCTAATGGCTACTCCCAGCATAACTATGCACCATGTCATGAACTAGCTCATTTGAAGGCAGAATACACCCTGAGCAATGTGGCACATTTTACTTCATCCTTGAATCATGAGAACCTGTGGTGGAGAGTATGTGGTGGGTAAACCACACTTGCAGAAACTCGCTGTGGCTTGCTTTATCAAAGATGGAGTATTAATGAAGAAGACTAACCATCACCTGCTTCAGCCTCAAAGAACCAGCCAGTGACTGACTGTTTGTCCACTGTAGGACAGAATTAATCTTGCACATGGTTTAGCTATGCCTGCTCTTAGCTCATCTCAGGAGGAGATGAAAGAGTATTATGATAGGAAATCATTTGTCAGATTCTGGCCCGGTTGCTCGTTTGAAACCTGTTTTTAAAATTGGCTTAATTTCATTGCTTTAAGTCCTTGCTTTAGATGCTTACTCATCTATGTCATGTTTTCATTTGGCAGTTGACTGAGACACAGTGGTGCTTGAAAGTTTGTGAACCCTTTAGCGTTTTCTATATTTCTGCATAAATATGACCCAAAACATCATAAGATTTTCACACAAGTCCTAAAGTAGATAAAGACAACCCAGTTAAACAAATGAGAAAAAATATTATACTTGGTCATTTATTTGTTGAGGTAAATTAACCAATATTACAAATTAGTGAGTGGCAAAGTATGTGACCCTGTGGCTTCAGTAACTGGTGTGGACCCCCCCCTGTGCAGCAGCATAACTGCAAACTAAACGTTTCTGTAAACTGTCTGATCAGTCTCCTGCACACCGGCTTGGAGGAATTTTAGCCCATTCCTCCGTACAGAACAGCTTCAGCTCTGGGATGTTGGTGGGTTTTCCTCACATTAGCTACTCGCTTCAGGTCCTTCCACAACATTTCCATTGGGATTAAGGTCAGGACTTTGGACTGGGCCATTCCAAAACATGAACTTTATTCTTCTTTAACCACTTCCTTTGGATATAGAACGGCTTGTGTGCTTAGGGTCGTTGTCTTGCTGCAATGAACCCACCTTCTCTTGAGGATTCAGTTTCATTCATGGACAGGATGTCCTTGACATTTTTCCTTTAGAATATCTGATATCATTCAGAATTCATTGTTCCATCAATGATGGCAAGCCGTCCTGGCACAGATGCAGCAAAACAGGCCCAAACCATGATACTACCACCACCATGTTTTCACAGATGGGATAAGGTTCTTATGCTGGAATGCAGTGTTTTCCTTTCTCCAAACACAGCGCTTTTCTTTTAAACCAGAAAGTTCTATTTTGGTCTCATCCATCCACAAAACATTCTTCCAATAGCCTTCTGGCTCGTCCACGTGATCTTTAGCAAACTGCAGACGAGCAGCAATGTTCTTTTTGGAGAGCAGTGGCTTTCTCCTTGCAACCCTGCCATGCACACCGTTGTTGTTCAGTGTTCTTCTGATGGTGGACTCATGAACATTAACATTAGCCAATGTGTGAGAAACCTCCAGTTGCATAGAAGTTACCCTGGGGTCCTTTGGCGTTTTCGTTTTGTTCTTTTCATACACGTCTCTGTTTGTTTTGTTTTTTCCCCCCCGAGTGCGGCATGCGTGCTGTATTTACTTCCTTCCACAGGGATCTATTGGCTCAGACTCTGCATTGGCCAGCTCTTCAGATGTTCCTGATCGTCCAGACCGATTAACATCGTTATTTAAGATCGACGCAGAGAACATGGAGTCGCCAGATTGTCTTGCCACATTCCTGGTACCATAGCATTGCTCTTGCTATCCTCCGTTAGCGTCAGCTTAGCCTAGCTTTTGCCTTGCCTCGTTGTGCCTGTTTATGTTTGGTTATCTGTTACTTACTGCTCGTTACTTTCTTTTTAGTTTCCTCTTCACCTACCATGCTTCCTGCTGGTCCCGCCTGGTTCTGATTTACCTCCCCGGCGGTCCGTCATCCGGATTCTCGGCCTGCACCCTGCTGCTTTCTCCTGGCTGTAGTACTACAGCTCTCCGTGGATCATCGCTACCCTGGAAGCTCAACACTTGCCGCTGTCGCACTCTCCTTGGTTTTAGTTTACTTCAGCGCAGGTTTCCTGGACTCATTCCCTGCATTCATTCTGGTTTTCGACTACCTTATTTGAGCATCATCCTCGCCTCTAGACGCTGGAGTTCCCATTACCCATCCCGAGCCTCTCTGGTGACCTGTCCAAGTGCCGTGCTTCCCTGCTACAGAGTGGTCTGGTCTTCCAGCAGCGTCCTGCGGCCTTTTCCACACCAACCCGCTTGTCTATTGTAGATTCACTCTTCCCAGCCTGGTGCAGGTCTACAATTTTCTTCCTGGTGTTCTACGACAGCTCTTTGGTCTTGGCCATGGTTGAGTTTGGAGTCTGACTGCTTGAGGCTGTGGACAGGTGTCTTTTATACAGATTATGAGGTCAAACAGGTGAACGAGTCAAGGACAGAAGTTAAAGAAGTTACAGGTCTGTGAGAGCCAGAAATCTTGCTTGTTTGTGGGATGACCAAATACTTATTTTCCACCATGATTTATGTGATTTTCTGGATTTATTTTTCTCATTGTGTCTCTCATAGTTGAAGTGTACCTATGATGAAAATTACAGACCTCTCTCATCTTTCTAAGTAGGAGAACCTGCACAACCAGTGGCTGACTAAATACGTTTTAGCCACACTGTAGGTTTCTGCTTCCCAGTCAAGTCATCAACTTTCTGCCTTGCTCTCCTTAAACAAAGTCCATAGAGAATTGGTTTGCCAAACTTTGATTGAGAACTTGGCTGGCTTGCACAGAACATTGACCTCAACTCCATCAGACACCTTGAAAATGAGCTGGAATTCCAAACGTGATCCTGGGCCTATCGATATTTCATCTTGGGGGCAAACTCCATACTAATGCTCATGTTTTGGATGCATTTTTTTAGTGTGCTCAAACCTTTCTCTATATAGTGTATGTGAAGATATATCCATATTTGCATCTTGATGGTCTTTTTTCCCAAAATGGTGAAGATTAATATGGAGTTGTCACTTTGTCATTCTGTGAGTTTTTGTGGTCTGCCACTTCACAGGTGAGCTGTTGCACTATTCCACTTCACAATAACTGCACAATAACTTTAGTGTGATCCTACAGTAATACTAGAATTTTGGTCAATCATGACTGTATGCTACATTTTAAGCAACTCTTAGCTACAGGTGTGGCTGAAGAGTGTGCGAAAATGGTTGAACACTGCTCATAATTATGAAGCATTATTGAATGTTGTTGATCTGTAGCTTTCATACCTTATTGTGGTCAACATTATTGCCAACCATGAATATTAAGTACACCATGTAAAATACATGGTACGCTTGTATATTGACACGGAGTTGGTGTATATCTGCTTATTTCAGAAGATTTTGGCTTTTTATACTAAACAATCAAAGGGTGCAAATTAATGTTGAACATATATCAATATAAATCTGTATATCAATCTTGAAGCCCTCCTGACCTCGAGACGTTTAGTTGTGGTCCTTGTGTCTGTGAGTAGGGCTGCAACAACGAATCGATAAAATCGATAAAAATCGATTATTAAAAGCGTCGACAACGAATTTCATTATCGATTCGTCGTGTCGCATGATTTATGTGTCCCCCGCTTTTCATTTCCGCTTACGTTACTTGCGGCACTTGCGGTCAGCGCTGGAAAAAAAAAAACACGAGCAATTGAACGGAGCGAAGCGGAGCCGGCGCGGACGCGGAGTCTTCAAAACAAGTTAGCATTAAGGCTATGTCTACACGTACACGGGTATTTTCTCAAACGGGGGTTTAAATCCGGTTTAAAAACATCCCGTTCACACAAGCACTTTTTAAACAAAAAAACTTCGTCCACATGAAAACGGAAAAACACACAGTCACTGCCAAGAGCAATTTAATGTGCCAAACCAGCAGTCCTATATGCCGGCGAAGCAGCTTACTCAAAGACAACAGCGATGTCCTATGCATACGAACATTTTCTCGCCATTCTTCTTTATCAACCACTTCGTTTTGAAAGCTGTCCCACCAACGAGAGGTCCGACCGGGTCTCCCAAACCGGCGATGCTGGGGCCGGGAACTGCTTCGTGGGTGTGATGGATATAGTAGTGACCTCCGTAGCGCATTCTGACGCCTCTGTTCTTCAGTGTAATGAAAAAGTAATAATTGTAAATGTATTTGTAGATTTGTAACAAGTTCGGTCAGCAGTGTTACAGCTGGCACTATTTTGGCTACGTCCGCTATTGCACAAAATCGCCTCATGTAAACAAAGGAGATAACGGCGCAGAAAGTGACGTTCCAAGCAAGAAACTCCGTTTTCCCCAGTTCACACGGCAACGCTGAAAACGGAGTTTCTGAAAATCTTCACCCTGGAAGGAGTTTTGCAAAAAAAAAGTCCGTTTTCAGTGACCTAAAACGCGTTTTCGTGTGGATGAAAGGTCAAAACGCATAGAAAAATACCCGTGTTCGTGTGGACAGGGCCATAGTCTCTAAAAAGAGAGCCAGCTTTAGCCAGGAGCAGGTTGACATGATAACAAGTTCCTAAAGAACTGGAGTGAACGAGTTTGTATGTAGTGTTTGCATCAGAGATGCACTTATTTTTCTTTGTTATTTAATTTGTTATTTTAATTTATTAATAAATTTAATTTATTACTATTCATTTATTGTAAGCACTTATTTGCTCTGTTATTTAATGTTATATTTCTGAATAAAGACATGGAAAGGTTTTTTTTTTTTAATCCAATTAATCGATTAATCGAAAAAATAATCGACCGATTAATCGATTATTAAAATAATCGTTAGTTGCAGCCCTATCTGTGAGTATTTAGTTGTTTTACCTATAACCTCTTGTACAGCTCATTTGAAAACTGAATTCGTCTTTACAGTGTTTATTAAATGCATACAAATATTACCATTATTTACAATGTTAAATGTGCAAACAATGTTGGTTTTATAATGTAGTGCCCTTGATTATCTTGACTGCATCTAATTAATATAAATACAAAATAACAACAACTCTATTCTTTTTTGATTTGTGGTCACCACATCGAGAATGAAAATAAGGAATCCCAAAACTGACTCACTGAGAGAAAATCCTTAGAGGAAGAATTTGTTTCATCAAAACATCAGTGAGGATGTGAAATAAGTGAATACCTAAACCAAAATAAAGGAAAACAGATGGAGGGATGGAAAAGAGCTGTTTGCTGTTTTTCATATTTCAACTACTTTGCAGTGTTCACAAGCACCAGTAAATGAGTCATTCACATTGTTATTTTGTGGCTTTCAGACCTGATTTCCACAGATGAGGACAAACCAAAGACTCTGTCCACTCTTCATGGTACCTTCTTCCAAAGTAGACCCTTTCCCTGTATGCCATTTTTAAATTACAATGTGTCTTGAAAGGAAAACTGAAACAAATTAAGTGTTGTCTTCACAGTCATCAGACTTAAATACTATTAAAAAACTATGGGTAGATCTCAGCCATGATGTGTATGTGACATTCTGCAGAGAAAAGTTGGGAAAAAGAGCAGGAGTACAAGAACTCTTAACCAAATACAAGTAGCGTTTTTGTGATATCAGATAACAGTGCCGGTAACTACTGACTGCCAAATGTGTTTTTTTTCTGTTATTCCAATAACTCCAATAATTCATATAACTCATCCAATAATGTTCATAGTTTAGTTTATTGGTTACTGTCCTTCTAAAAAAATTAAGCATATTGTGATAAAGTTAATTCTTTTCCGTAATGTAATGAATAAAAATTAAACTTTCATATATTTTAGATTCATTGCACACCAACTGAAATTATTTCACAAGTCTTTTATTGTTTTAATAATACTGATGATTTTGGCATACAGCTCATGAAAACCTTCAAAATTAGCATATTTCATCCGACCGCCAATAAAAGAAAAGTGTTTTTAATACAAAAAAGTCAACCTTCATATTATTATGTTAGTTTTATGGGACTCAATACTTGGTCGGGAAATCCTTTTGCAGAAATGACTGCTTTCAAGCCGGGCGGCGTGGCATGGAGGCAATCAGCCTGTGGCACTGCTGAGGTGTTATGGCAGGCCCAGGATGCTTCGATAGCGACCTTAAGCTCATCCAGAGTGTTGGGTCTTGCGTCTCTCAACTTTCTTTCTCTCACACGCCTGTGCACGGTGGCTCTGGAATCGGCCCTTCTCCACAATCCCTCCCTCATGGTCCGGTCACCTCTTCTCGATTGTGCAGCGTTTTCTCTGCCACACTTTTTCCTTCCCACAGACTTCCCACTGAGGTGCCTTGAACTTAACAGCACTGTGGGAACAGCCTATCTTCGTTCAGAAATTTCTTTCTGTGTCTTACCCTCTTGCTTGAGGGTGGTGTCAATGATGGCCTTCTGGACAGCAGTCAGGTCGGCAGTCATACCCATGATTGCGGTTTTGAGTAATGAACCAGGCTGGGAGTTTTCAAAAGCCTCAGGAATCTTTTGTAGGTGTTTAGAGTTAATTTGTTGATTCAGATGATTAGGTTAATAGCTCGTTTAGAGAACCTTTTCATGATATGCTAATTTTGTGAGAGGTTTTCATGAGCTGTGTGCCAAAATCATCAGTATTAAAACAATAAAAGACTTGAAATATTTCAGTTGGTGTGCAATGAATCTAAAATATATGAAAGTTTAATTTTTATCATTACATTACGGAAAAGAATTAACTTTATCACAATATGCTAATTTTTTTAAAAGGACCAGTATATACAAACTTGTAGTCATTTATACAAAAACTTTTTTTTTCATAAGCTAACATTAGGATTTTTTTGTCTCAATCGATTGATATCAATACCAATATCAATATCAATACAATTGATATTGGATTATTTTTGTTTCATATATTCCTGTAATGGTGCTTTTCACCATTACAGTGGTGTTTGAAAGTTGATGAACCAGTTTTATGTATTTCTGCAAGTACAGTAGGGCTAAAAAGTATTTAGTCAGCCACTGTTTGTGCAAGTTCTCCTACTTAGAAAGATGAGAGAGGTCTGTAATTTTCATCATAGCTACACTTCAACTAGGAGAGACAAAATGAGAAAAAAAATCCAGGAAATCACATTGTAGGATTTTTAAAGAATTTAGTTGTGTAAATTATGGTGGAAAATAAGTATTTGGTCAGTAACAAAAGTTCAACTCAATACGTTGTAACATAACCTTTGTTGGCAATGACAGAGGTCAAACGTTTCCTGTAAGTCTTCACCAGGTTGGCACACACTGTAGCTGGTATTTTGCCCCATTCCTCCATGCAGATTTCCTCTAGAGCAGTGATGTTTTGGGGCAACACAGACTTTCAACTCCCTCCACACCCGAGCGGTGTGTTTGGGATCATTGTCATGCTGGAAGAAGAAATCTTGCTTGTTTGTGGGTGACCAAATACTTATTTTCCACCATGATTTACAATTAAATTCTTTAAAAATCCTACAATGTGATTTCCTGGATTTTATTTTCTTATTTTGTCTCTCATAGTTGAAGTGTACCTATGATGAAAATTACAAACCTCTCTCATCCTTCTGAACTTGCACAATCAGTGGATGACTAAATACTTTTTGCCCCACTGTATATGAACTAAAACATCATCAGCTTTTTACACAAGCACTAAACGTAGAGAACCCAATTAAATATATGAAGCACATGAAAAATAATCCCATATATTGATTGAGACAAAAGATTTCTAATGTTAGCTTATGGAAAAAATAATAGTTTTTGTGTAAATGACTACAGGTTTGAATAAAACCACTAAAACTAAACTATAGATGAACGTAGATTAATATACATTAAACAAATTAAATTCAAGCATATATGTGACATATATGTAACAAAACAGTATAACCAACATTTAGACTTATTTAGGCCAAATGAGGAGCTGGAGTAGAGCTGGCCCTGCCAAGCTTCTTCATGTTCCTTTTTCTCCTGCCAGAATAAATACTTTAAAAACTGGGTCATCAGATTTCAGTATGGGCTCTTTATGTACACAGTACTTTGTGTAGAATATGCACAAATCATAGTAACCTGGGAATAAGCAGTATTTAGACAGGAATTTAGACAGAAATGTAGACAGAAGTATCAGTACTTAAATACTTATTATTCCTGACAATGAAAGGAAATATGCTGAAAATGAGGCTAACAAAACAGGGCACGTCTCTGTGGAGGTTACCATGATGTCCTCTCTGTCATGACCAATTAGCTGTGTATCCAGTGGATGCTCTTTTCAGTTGAGCACAGAGAAGTGGGAGGCACTGGTAGGGGGAAATTACGTGACATGAAAAGGCTTGCTTAGACAGACCTACAGTGTTGCTTGGAAGTTTTTGAACCTGTTTTCTATATTTCTGCAAATATATGAATTAAAACATCAATCAGATTTTTACACAAGCCCTAAAAGTAGATAACCCAATGAAATATATGAAACAAGAACATTCTACTTATTCATTTATTTATTGAGGAAAATTATCCAGCATTACATACCTGTGAGTGGCAAAAGTATGTGAACCGCTATGACTAGCAATTCTTTTGAAGGTGAAATTAGAGTCAGGTGTTTTCAATCAATGGGATGACAATCAGGTGTGAGTGGGCACCCTGTTTTATTTAAAGAACACAAATCAGTGTCTGATCTTCACAGCATTTGTTTATGGAATTGTATCATGGCACGAACAAAGCAAATCTCTAAGAAACTCAGAAAAGAGTTTCCAATGGTGATCACGCTGGAAAATGTAATAAAACCACCTCTAAAGAGTTTGGACTGAGGTACTTCAAGCCCATTTTTACTCTCCCCAGGTTTTGGCCAGCCAACAAAGATTACTCCAAGAGTATGGCATGTAATGTCTGTGACACAAAGGAACCCAGGGTAACTTCTAAGCAAATAAAGGCCTCTCTCACATTTTTAATGCTCTGCCTTCAGATGAGCATTGAACAACAATAGTGTGCTTGGCAAGGTTGCCAGAAGAAAGATATTGTTCTCCAAAAAACGCCATTGTTGCCTGACACGTGGCATGTGGACAAGCCAGAAGGCTATTATGAAAAGGCTTTGTGGACAGAAGCAGTCCAGTGTAAGAACCATATCCTATTTGTGAAACATGGTGGCGGTATTAACATGGTTTGGGTGTTACATGCCCCAGAGATTCCCGGCATGCTCCACAATTCTAGTAAACATGTTATTTGTTTTGTGTCATATAGTGTAATTATTGCAATTCCTATTGCAATACCTTTTAGAAAGTGAGTAGTAATGTTAGGTCTGTTATTGAAGTTGTACATAGCTTTTTAAAGAGCTATTTTGTGCATTTTGGCTAGAAGAATAAAGTTCCAGTATGAGCACTGTCTATGGTGTTCCTGCTTCTCCTTTGTCAACACTACACTGGTGTCAGAAGTGGGACTAATCATCATGACAGATGAGAGAATTGGAGCAGCTCTGGGGAAAGATTAATCTCAGATTAATCAGGGATAGCAGAAGAAGAACAGCATGACCAGAACTGCTGAGTTAGTGGTATTGCTCATTGGGAGCATTTCACTCTGTCTGACCTGCTCACCCTGGTGGAGCTAGCCAGCCATGTCTCTAGTGGGCACTGGAAGTCAACAGGCGCCAGACAATGTGGACGGCACATACCAAAAGTGCCGTGGCAATGGCAGCGCATGTCGGTAACTCACCAGTGGCATCCCAGTAGCATTATTTGATTTGGCAGCCTTGATTGTTGTGGGCAAATTGTGTGCCAGCAGTGGCAGTGGTTTGCCTGGTATGTTAACTGTGCACCTATCATGGCACTAGTGGATACTGGCTCTACCATCGAGTCCACTGAGTGGACAGAAGCAGCAGAGGTTGGCAGCAGCGCACCCAAGTCCAAGGACCACACCAGAGGTGGCAACAGGACATGCCTCTGTAAACTATTGCACAAGTACTGTGTCACATGACATGAGCTGTTGGCGATAGTGGCAGGTCTTTGTTAAGACCTTTGTCTACAACCTACCATTCAGCTCCACATAGAACAAACTTTGTTAACTTACTTTATGCGTTTCTAAGAACTCGAGGCCGAGGTGGCCCAGTGTATCACTGTGTTGCAGACTTTTCAATTCTCTATACAGCATAGGGCTGGAAAGTTGCACACCAGTGCCAGTGCTCTATCATGACAGGCCTGGAGGAAAGTGCACCACCGAAATTGCAAGAAGCTAGAGGCAATACAGAGCCTGTCAGAGAGATTTGCTGTGGCTGACGACACATACTCAACACAAACTGTTCAACTTAGGCTATGTGGAGAACAGGAGGAACTCATCTTACCTAGATGGTGGCTTGACGATGAATGGAGGCCAGAATAGTCAGCCTCACTGTATGACCACGAAGGCCTACTGCTCACAGTAGGACTGCGTTTTGGAGCAAGAGGAGGTTCTCTGTTACTGCTGGGAGGAGTGTGTAGTATGGCGATTGCTAGTACTGCAGGAGTTGAGTGGTGAGCAGTGTTAATTTCGTTGACGAATGATTTTCGTCATAGTTTTCGTCAACGGGACGAGTTCCAATCAGTAATGCGGTAAGACGCACCGATTTGATTTGACCCCGGGAAGACCTTACAAATAGCGTCTGTGCGGTTTCTCAGGAAACCAACTCGACAATGTCAACACTTGGGAGAAAGAGGAGAGTCGATATATGGGCACATTTCTTATTTGATGTCAAACAAAACAACATATCACACAAGGTAAATAGTGTGGGGCAACCATCTCCAGTAAAAACACAACAAACGTGAAACGATATGTGCAGCCAGGCATGTCATCCAGAAACTGCAGTCAAGTTATCTGCACCTAAAGGAAGCGAGCTCCTATTTTAGCAGTATTACGGTAGTACATTGCAAACGCACTCGAAGTTCATTAAGCCAATATTTCAGCGAATGAAGAAAGGATTAAAATATGTTTCCAGTTCATGACGTGGATATATTTTACTTTGCCTAAAAAGTGTTCATACTGTCTTTAAGGAGTATTCAGATAACATAACTCTGTTTTATATTGTAATGATGAATAAATGCGTATAGAGCATGCATATATAATCTGATCTTCTGATCTTCTATGTTTAGTAAAGCTCATAATAATTCATTTATTCTATCCTACAATATCTCATGAGTGTCCACAACGAGTTTGAAGCAGATTGGTGGAAACTGAGTTTTGGTGACCACTTTACTGTATACTATTATTATCAATGCATGCATACAGACCCGAGCTTATATCTTAATTAGATCTTATTATAAATCATTCCAACTTGATTCTATTCTAGAATATCTGCTGAATGTCCACAGCAAGTTTGAAGCAGCTCTATGGTGGGAATTGAGTTATAACCACTTTAATGTATACTTGTATTATCAATACATGCATTTAGATGTTTCATTTTGTCTAAGTATATAATGACTTAAATAATTCAAGGGAAATGTTAAAAAAAGCATTTAAGTATTGAAGCCTTTACATGTCATATTTTAGTCAACTGAATCTAGTGTAGATTTACTAGACTATAATCTTATTATAATTAGTCAACTACAACTAGACTAAAACTAAAAACAATTCAGACGACTAAATTATGACTAAAACTAAGTTACATTTTAGTCAAAAGACTACGACTAAAACTAAATCAAAATTTGCTGTCAAAATTAACACTGATGGTGAGGTGCTCTGAGCTGTGTCCAGTCCACTGGTGATTGGACACGATGGTGATCCATAAACACTCCTACACCTCCAACTAATGTGTCCTACTGTCTATGTTGTCAGAGATATATGAAGTTTGTCTACTGCTACAATATATGCATATAATACTGTACATGCTGACAGAACACTTCACACTCTGTCACTGTCTCTCCAATCTTGTTCTCCCATGGAACAGGTTGCAGTGGATGTTCTGCGTCCTTTTCCAGAGAATGACCAGGGCAACCGCTACATTTTAGTCACTATGAACTACTGTACCAAGTGGGTTGAACTGCATGCAGCCCTCGATCAAGTATCACTACTACAGCAGAGCAGCTTCTGGAAGACGACTTCTGCTGTTTGGGATTCCAGAAGCATTACACAGTGACCAAGGTGCAATTTTGAAGTGCAGGTGGTGGTGGAGATGTGTGAGAATGAAAAACACAAACCACTTCACCCCCAGAGTGACAGGCTGATGGAGAGGTTTAAACGAACGCTCGCGGCTCAACTAGCAAAAAGCCAGAATCTGGTGCATTTAGCCAAGTCAATTTTAGCCAGTTTATGCCAAGCCTAGAATTTATTCTACTTCTTTTAAAAAATATGGTATGTATTTTGGTAATTGATCATCTTAAAGGTCCATCATGAGCAATACCACTGGTGTGCCTGCTTCTTCTTCAACATATTTCTCAACTTCAGAGGCTTAAACAGTGACCTTGCTGCTCACTTTTGGAAACCTCATGTCATAGTAAAGGCAGTCATGCATTTGTTATAAACAGAATGACCTGTAGAGAGACATGCAATCAGGGCACCTTTGAGGCCATGTGTCATTAAAAACAGATGTATTTTGTACACAGGCAGATTATTTTAAGGGAACGCAGGCCTTATGTCTTCAGCTGGACAGTAGATGTGTCATATGAAAGCAGACAGAGTTTAATGTGACAGTGAGCATGAGCTTATTTGGCTTTGTTTCTTACAGTATACCGATAACACAATGTCCGTGTTAAAGATTAGTGTTTTTCTCCATATTGTAATTATTGGTTACAAAGCTAGCCCTCTGGGGGGAAACCCTTATTTTTGAAAAACTCTTTTACTGGGTATCAGAAGATGAAGAAATGATATAAAACAAGTTGAACCCGAGTTTCTCTCTGCAAAGTCTATTTTAATTATTCTCATGCAGAGCAGGCAGTTACAATTTCTGAGGCCTTGGGTGCAAACAATATACATTATCATAAAATCATATGCCATCAAACCCGAGTCTAAGACAGTAATCTATCTAGTTAGCTTTATAGCTACTGAATTAATAGCTATTAGTGTTGGTGTGGTTGGTGTTTGGCATGGCTGTATTTTCTTTTTTAAGCTTTGCCGGTCACCAAAGCTGTTGATTAACTTTACTTGCTCTCTGAAGTGTTTATGTGGCTTTTTGACACCACAGAACAGCGCATAAAATATATTAGACAATAAAATAAAATACTCTAGTAGAAATAGGAAAGTATCTGATGCCAAAAAGGAACGAGTTGTGCTTTTCTCCAACCTGATTTAGTCAGCTAGCTAAAGGATTAGAGCTGATGATGTGTTAGACATCACTGATAGCTGATTACATCGTCCTGTCAGCCAGCATCACTCCAATATTGAGTGACAGATGATATGGACCTCCAGTAGATTTTACTATGAAACAAACTGCATGCCTTGCAGCAAATGTTAGAAATCATCATATATGAGAAAGACACAAATAAAAACCTTCCTCATTTGTTCCTGTTTTCTGCAGGGAGTTTCCTTTATCTAGCTTGCTTTTGCCAGCTATGCAGCACCAGAGCCCCATTCAGATACCAAAACAAATGATGTTTGTGGATAAACATGCCAGGTCAACGGATATGTATACCCATAAAGAGCATACATTTTGTGTTTGTATTTGCTAATGGGATTATGAATATATTAAGATGTTCATCATCAGGATTACATTGTAACTTGATGCGAAGAAGGAAACTTCATATAATAACGAAGTGTGTCACAAAGCCAATTATTTTTTTAGATGGAAGTGAAGTTTTGAAATTCAGGTGTCAATAATCTTTAAATACTATGAATTTTAAATTGTTCATGCAGTTTCTTACAGCAGCTTTAGTGCATTCATGTTAATGTATCCTTACAGTGGTATGAAAAAGTTTGGGCACCCCTGATAATTTTCATGATTTTAGTTTATAAATCATTGGTTGTTCAGATCAGCAACTTGAGTTAAATATATCATATAGCAGATGAACACAGTGATATTTGAGAAGTGAAATGAAGTTTATAGGATTTACAGAAAGTGTGCAGTAATTATTCAAACAAAATTAGGCAGGTG